>PVKA01003716.1:71472-107239 GCA_004027165.1 Ctenomys sociabilis | reverse complement strand
TTATATATACAACTGTAGAGAACCCACTGCACAGATAGCCCCGACATAAAAAATAGGTTGTAATTTTAGTCCATTAAGCTGTGTGACACATAAATTGGAAAATATTTTCTCTGTAGAAAATAGTAAAAACAACTTTTTCAGGTTTGCCCCAATGCCCATTAAACCAAAAAGAAGCTGAATTATAGACTGATAGACACGGTTTGAGTTGTGGGGTCCAGAAGAAACAATTAACTTTGTTAACAAAAGATCCATGTTTTTCTTAACATCAAATTGTATGAGGTGAAACTGCTATTAATCCTTTCCTTTTACTCCTATACCTGATTGTTGAATTATCGTATGTTTATAAGCCATTTAATTTATATCTAAAATTTCCGATATTTTTGTTGTTATTAAAGCATACCCAGTATTCAGGCAAAACCAGAATCTAATATATTATTATAGCCCACAAGGCACATGTGGATAGGCTATCACCCAGCACTTTCCCTTAATTCCTGTGGCTTGACAGGACTCCAGGAGGGTCTCTTGGTAATGATTACCTTGAGCATCTTGAAAGACAGGAAGGGCCATGGGGAACTCCGCCCCCAGTGCCCGCCGCATTTCTGGATTATGGACATTCCCGGGGGCAGTTCCCCCCCCCTTTCTTTTTTCAAAAAATTCCTTTATTTATTCCAGTGTCTTGCTACACATCACAGACTCTTTATTCGCGGGGGTGGGGGGTAAGCTCAGCCGGCCCTGCAGGGAGGGGCTGGCATGGCATGTGGTGCTGGGGCTCGAACCACGGTCCCTGGGAGGCACTCTAGACCGCTGAGCTATCTTGCCAGCCCACCAAGCATCCCTGGATCAACAGCCAAATTGGTCTCACTCCAGCCTTTAGTGTCCCTTGTTCATGAGCTAAATCTAAATCTCTTCCTAGTTTGTCCCAGGACGGTACTGTGAGACTTCCGGACACTGCGAACCAGGGAGCTACAATATCACACTCTTCAAGAAATTTCTCCAAGGTTCTTTTGCTCAGTTTGAGCTTTTTGCATGCAGCAGCTCCTTTAGAGCCTAAAAAATTGGGCTTGACGCAGCGCCCCTTGTTCTGTTTTGCTTTCACTTTTAGTCCGCTCGTCAGCGAACTCTTGCTCCCTCTTAATTACAGAGAGAACGCCCTTACCGGGTTTTCCCGTCACTCTAGGTGACTCCCACGCCACCCTTTAGCCTTGGGACAGTGGGCTGTTACCCGCTCGAAGCGGACCCCTGCTTACCGCGGGGCTTACTGGCCCTTACCGGGTTCCCCCGTCACTCTAGGTGACTCCCACGCCCCCCTTTAGCCTTGGGACCGTGGGCTGTTACCCGCTCAAAGCGGACCCCTACTTACCGCGGGGCTTACTGGTACCACTTGCACAGAGCTTCAACCAGTCACGGGACTGCAGTTCCCGGGTTTCGGCACCACTTGTCGCGCACATCCTCGCGTGCAAGGAAGACGCGACCACTGGTTGTCTCTGCAATGCTTTATTCTTCCATGGATTGCCTTCTCCTCCTGCTCCTCTGCTCCTCTGCTCCTCTGCTCCTCCGCTCCTCCTCTGCTCCCGCTCCTGACCCGGGCAAGCCCGCCCCAAGCTATATACCACAAGGCGTCCAACCCTGGAGTGACACGTGGGCGCAGCCAATTGGTCCAGATACGCGGAAGGGCGCCACAGCCTTTGCCTTAGCCATATAAGGAGTTGTTTACTACAGAGAGCACTCACCCAGCGGGGGGGTGGAAGGCGGAAGCCGGCGCCGTCTTTTAAGGCGCGGCTATTCGCAGCTCTCTACAGTCTCACAACACAGAACGGACTCATAGTGATCCTTCTGGTTTTAGATTTACAAGTTCTGGGATTAGAGGCGAATGCCACTGTGCCCAGTCTCATTCATGGTGAACATGCACGCTGGGATTGAACTCTGACCCATGTTCTCTGCCTAATAGGCACTTTAGTATTCTACTTCTCTACTAAATGTTCATCATCTATCATGAAGGCAATTATACATAATTAAGAATTATAGGAGCTGGGGAGATAATTCTGTAGAATAAATGCTTACCTGGAAAGCACAGGGGCCTGAGTTCAATCCTTAGCTTCCCAAAAAATAAAAAAAAATAAAATTAAGAATTATATATGTAATTGTTTACATCTATATTCAAGTTCTGATGAATGATTTATGTACCATCTACACATTTATTATCTGTAGTCAACTTTTTCTTCCTATAATACATGTTAAAGGTTTCTCCAGGAATGATCTAGAAATCATTGACATATGTGCTACACACATATCTGAAGTATTTTAGTGACAGAAAATTTTTAAAAATATTATACATCTAATTTGTGCAACATGATGCATTTCGATATAAGAAAACCTACAGTTTCAAATCAGTATGGCTGTCAAAGTGAAACATACATCTATTACCCCACAACACCCTGCTGTTCAGTGCTTTTCTATTGTAACATAAAAACTTGAGAAGCACTGCTATCTGAAATTTATATATTTTAAGGAATATTGTTACTTATATGTATGAGATTCACAGCAGGTCTTAGAGTTTACTTTTCTTGCACAGCTGGTCCTCCGTGATCAACCCCTGCTATTTACGCTCCCAACAAATCCGCAAGAACTACTATTGTACTCTCTCCTTCCCTGTGCGTCACCATTCTCTGTCATCTAGGTCAGCGGGATCATGCAGCCTCTGCCACCCATGTCCAGTAGGTTTCAATAATAAAAGGGAATGAAGTAGGGTGGGGAGATGGCTCAGTAGAATAAGCACCTGTCCGGCAAGTGCAGGGTTCTGAGTTCAATCCCTGGTACCTCAAATGAATAAATAAATAAAATAATACAAATAAATGGGAAAGCAGCAGAGTCAGACAGGGTAGAACCTTGGAACACAAGGGCTTTCCAGTAATCAAGTTCAGAACCATCAGAGCAAGTGATGTTCAGCCAGGGCCTTTGCTTTCATGTGGTGAGGAAGACGCTCACTCCTGCGGCGTCTCCCACCAAGCCCTCTCTAAACCCGTGAAAGCACAAACACAATCCTAACTGAGATGCACTCAGCGGAGTGTCAGAAAGAGAATCCTCAGCCTGCAGCTCCTCAGGGCTACCACAGACATCGGGGCACTGCTGATACAGAGACTACCCAGCATCAGATCCTGCAAGCGATGTCTGCATCTCAGGAGATCAGGCCTGTGAGCATCATGACACCCAGGGGACACAGGTGGCATCCTTCTCTGATAACCAGGATATACTGGAATCAACAGGTAAAAATATAAAACATATCACTTAGCTTGATGCCTCGTAAAACACTAAAACCTTTTGTTTCTGCTTCAAGTTTTTCTGGTCAAATGTCTTAGACAAATTATTTTTCAAAGAAGGATTAATTTGAGAAGAAAATAAATTCTCTGGGAATTCAGAATTTCATGTGAGCCCAGACCGATTTTGATTCCTTATGATTTGAATCAAAAGAAAAAGAATGCTCAAGTGTCAGACAGAATCATTTAATCTGAATACAAAGGAAATTCAGCAGCACTGAGAAAATGCGAGCAAATATAGTATTGTCAGGAAGACAGGGTATTGCCCTAGTCAGGAAATTAGTTCAGTGTGGAGCTAGAAGTACTCAAACTGATTAAAAGCAATGAAGGGTCCCAGACAGATTTATCAAAGGACTTCTGTTTCATCACGTACAAGTTAAAAAAAAAAAGATTAGGTGATGAGCTACTTCAAACCAAAAACAATCCAGAAAATTGACTAAAACAAAGTAGTTCAAAATACAGACATGTGGGGCTCCAAGATAGCTCAGTGGACTAAGCACCTACTTAGGCAAATGCAGGGACAAGGATTCTGTCCTGGGCACCACATGCCTCGTCAGCCGCACCTCGAGGCATGCTGAGCTGTTCACCAACACTGGTGTCGTAGCGCATGACTGTAACCTCAGTACTAGGGCGGCTGAAAACAGGAGGATTACTGAACCTGACTCACTTAGTGAGCCCCTGTACCAAATACATTAAATAACTTAGTATTATTTCTTTCTTGTTGTAAAAGAAGTATGTTTATGATTGTATACCTTACCAAAATGTGAGTTGCTATAGCAAAATGCAGGGCTGGATAAGTTAAAAAAAGAAAACGGTTTATTTAACTCCAAGTCTAAGTGGTTGAGCATCCATCACTGGGTGTCTCTAGCTACAAAACTCGTCCTGAAGGCTCCCAGAACTGCAGCTCATGAGGATGGGGAAGGTCAGTGAGTCTGGCCACGTGAAGAGGGCCTCCATCGCCAGATGTGGAAGTGAGATAGAAAGTTGGAATCCTCATGCCTGTTTTCCATATTAATCGGCTATCCTAGGAAGTAACACCTGGTGCCTGAGCAGACTCCCTCAATTTTCTGCATCATTGCAAGAGAAAACCAACAGATATTCCTTCTACAAGAATTCACAAGAGATGTTCAAAGGTGACAACTCATACTAGGGATACCTGTCTTCCAAGGGAGTGTATGTGAGAGAATAGCACGGTGGCCAAAGGAAAGACCTTGGATTGCTACCATGAAACTCACATTTCCTATAGAAATCTCCTATTGCTAGGCTTTTCCAAATGCACCTCAGTGGAAGTCGATGTCCTCAGCAGAGTTCCTCAGTGAGGTGCGGTGGCGCTGTGCTGCATTCCCCACCTTCCCTTACCTACACTGCCTCAGCCACAGTCCTGGGATCCAGCAATGGGAAGACTCAGAAGGAAAGCTCCCCAGGACTGAGCAATGAGTCAGCCGATCCTGCGTATAATGAACTTGTTTCTTCTAAACATATGCATCATCCTACAGATTTCCTAGTATTAATGATGAAGATTCCCTTCAATAAATGTAAATCATTTATGTTGTAGACTTCACATCTTTCTTTTATATTTTTATTATTATTTTTAAAGAATACAAAATAGTGATAGGAGAAAACAGCATTATACATGATACAAGGTTTTATTATACAAAGAAGTAGGAATCCAACAATGGTTGCTGCATTACAGGATGCTATTTAAAAATTAGTTTTTCAGATTACCACATTAAAATGTATAAGTTTTGTTTAAATAACTAAGAAGTTATAATAAATTCAAGAGAGGAAAAAATCAGATAAAAACAAAAATTATAAGCATTAACTGCTGTTTCTTTCTTTCTTTTTAGAATTAGAATTCTCCAAGTAGAAAGGAATAGGCAGTAAATATTTAAAGATTTAAAATTTCTGAATTTGGTTCAACTTATAATACCACATTTCCAAGACAAATGCACGTTTTGCACAAGAAATTTAAATAAAATCATACCAAGATACACAAAAATGAAATTATCCAAAGCTTAGTGTACAGAAAAAATGGTTAAAGCACATACATACAAATATTGCTATAGAAGAAATAAACTTAAATAGGATCTTATTCCACGTTGGTAAGAAAAAAAGGACCAAGTGCGTAAGAAACTAGACTAATTAAAAGACTGAAAGAAAATAAAAAACCTATTCTCTTTCAATTTTATACTTAGCAAATATACCTTTGCAAACAAAAGTAAAATATTTTCTAGTTGTACAAAGTTGAAATATTTTAATACCTCCAGACATAGCATACGGGAAATAACAAGAGCATAATTCAAAAGGCATGAGAAGTTGCACTATGCTCCAGCATGAACAATAAACAGCCATAAAAATGATAATTATGCAAGACTATATAAAATAGATTAGATGAACCTTTATTTCAAAAGTCATTGAAGATATCTATGAAAGAGTATAAATCTTTGGCAGGTTATAAACGTATTTTTTTCATATACATGTGTGTGTATGTGTGTATAAAAGACAGGGAAGAAGTAAGATAAAGTCAACAGAAAATGGAAATATACATTTTAAAGTTTCTAATACTAAGAGAAGATATCATATGATATCTTTTAGATAAATTGTAATTCAAAGATATGGTATAAATCTTAAAAATTAAGATTGCGCAATATTCAGAAAGTTAAATACTAATTAATTCAAAATGAAATGTTTCAAAACAATCGAACTGAGAAAAAGTTTTCATGATTAGACTTCACATCTTATAACATGTGGACCAGAAAACTGATGAGCAAGAACAATTGTCTTGCAGCTCAACACCAGGCTCCAGCTAATCCTGTCCTCTAAGTCACACGAGTGTCCCTGTCTGTACCAACGTGGGATGTTTTTAAGCTTCTGCACACTGATGCCCACAGATGAGATGCTGAAGCAGCTCCTGTTGGGAGGCGAACGGGAAAAGAACTAGCTACCATCTACATGAAATGCGTGCCTAGTTTCCAGGAGGATGTCACAGTTCTAGAGGAACAATTCCAACGTCCTTGCAGTCCTGGAATATACGCTGAAGGAGAATCAGCAGAGGGAAACATTAGAGGAGGTCACATGCACTAGGGATATCATTCTAAATTATAATAAATATTATGTAAATTCCACCTTAATAATCCAAGCAGAAGCCACTAGAGAAAAACAACGTGTTTGAATGCACAAATCTGAAGTCAGATAATCCTAGTATTATAGAGGGAGTATTTGATAAACAAGAAGATGATAAAGATCAGAAGCTACATAAATAAATAATAGACACATAGGTAGATCAATAGACAAACAGATGAAAGACACTTATTTATAGACATCATATTTTTTCTTGCCAAATTTCAATACGGTGAGACAAACAAATAGTGGCAGCACTTGTGTTTGATAGATGTGTGCGCACCCACTTCTCCTGAGCTGCATCAAAAACACCACAAAGAGCTGGGCGTGGTGGCGCAGGCCTCTAATTCCAGCACTTGGGATTCTGAGGCAGGAGGATAGTTGTGAGTTCGAGACCACCCTGAGCTACAAAGTGAGCTTAACGCCAGCCTGAACTGCATAGTGAGACCTGTCTCAAAAAAAGGCAAAAAAAAAAAAAAAAAAAAAAAAAACCCACAAAGGTAGCCAACAATCTTCAGGGCAGTGTGACCTTGATGGACACAGGGTGCAGAATGTGTGAAGCACAGGCAACACTGGAGGGAGAAAACTAGGAACACATATATTGTTATGGGTCGCAACGGTTCAAGCCATCATCTCCAGAGACAATGGCCAGTTCATGATGTGCCCGCTAATGAGCAGCCTGAGACCGGGGTCATGGCTGGGAATTACTGTATGAGAGACACGGTGAGGGCACATCAGTGTAGGGCCATAAACAAACCTCCCTGCAGGGGCGATCACGGCCAGCAGAGGGCGAGGGTGTCCATCGAGAACCAAGCCAGCCCCATTAGCAGGTGCAGGACAGGAAGCAGTGCACTGAGGGCTTCCTGTTGGCCTCTGGGGTTTCCTTCTCTACTAACATCACAGGACCTGAGCAGAGCCCGCAATGTATGACCTACTGTGAAGACTCCACGTTCCAGTAAATATTCTCTGGTACGCTTGATTGCACTTGAACATTTTCAAGTTGTGACTTCGTTTTCAATTGCTATGTATGAATTTCATTTGATGGGTGAACAACATGTGCGTTTTGTGAAATTAATTTTCTTAATGTCATATCCTCATCACATAAAACGGTTCTGCTACTAATTTCATGTCAATGACAAGGAATGGTGTCACACAGAAATAAATGCTTGAGATTAAGGAATGAAATCTTCCACAACCCTCTCCATGGGTCTTCCCTGGGCCTCCTCCGGAGACCGGACGTGCTCAGTCCCAGCGCCATGCAGAACCAGCGCTCAGGACACAGGATAAGAGTGACCGGCTGCTGCTCAGTGCAGTTTCTAGGGGCCTCGCTGTGCTGTTTCTATCAAAGGAGGCTGAGCAGGAACTGGGCCTGCACTTTTCATTCCCACTTTAGTAATTGTGAAATCTATCTATTATGTCAAAATTACTCTCATCTTATTACCCATTTCTCTGTTTGTCTCTGCTGACTTTCTATCTGTCTTCCTCGATCTCTCTAGCACCTCTTGCCTTCCCATCCATCATTTCATTCTGTCGGTAAACTCACAAGGTCAACACTTCCATTTTCCTAATGTTCCTGTGTTTTTTGATAAACACAATCCTATTTGGTCTTGAAATATTTTATCTCAGTTAATTCTTTAGTCAAGTAGCACATTAATGTGCAAATTTTCCTAATCACAGGTGTGCCTACACTTAGTATTGTAATTAGTATCATTACACTTTTACACACTGAGGTACTCATTGAACAGCACACAGACACTTGTTCCTGAAGAGAGAGCTCAGCTGACACTCTCACACATAGGCTCCATTGCTCAGATCATTTTAAGGGCCTCACAGTCACACTCATCTGAGGAGGCCAAATGCACCTGCAGCTCCTCCCCCTGCTTTGTACCTACCTGCACCAGCATCTTCACTGCTGTCCCTGTGTTTAAGGACTGCAAGTTCATGTGGCCATTGTTATGTCTCAGTTACATCTGCTTATTCCCATGCAGGTTGTGGACATCTTTGAGATTATGACCTCCCCAAGCATGATGCACCTGATCCTCCCATTGCCCCTTCATAGCTACAGTTACCTGAACATACTTCAATGTTCTGAAACGTTTTCCGGGTTTTGTTCTTTTTCCTTCTTCGCTGTGAGCCTGGGCATTGAATTCAGGACCTTCCACTTGCCAGGCAGGCGCTTATGCTTCTGAGCTATCTCCCTGTCCCCCTTCTTCTCTGTTCTTCTGTGCTAGTCATGGTTGTCCACATGTCACTTTGAAATAGTGACTTTAGAAGCCTGAATCAGTAACAGTTCACATTGGTCACTGATGGTGCTTCTCAGATTTGCCCAGCACAAAAGCCATTGAAAATCATGACCAACCTAGTCAAAACTACACAAACATCCAAAAATTGAACATCATAATCCTTTTACATGGCCACAAAAGAAGTAAAATTGCAGACTGAGTGACCACAAGAAACTGGTAGATGGGAAAACCCAAACTCCCTGGTGAGCCCTGCTTCTGGGCCTAGAGGGAGAGATCCACTGCTCAGATCCACAGTGGAGAGAGCACAGATGGGGAGATGCTGGATGACTGGAGGGCGTGGGAGGACCGGGGTGGTCACATCATGTTCCTGCGGGCCACACATCATGTTCCCTCCAGAAGCCTCAGGATTTCAAGGTCAAGATAAAAAGAAAATCTATCACAGAGTAAAATCTTGGAAACAACCAAGATGTCCATCACATGAGGAATGGTTGAAAAAGATGTGGTATGTCTGTATAATGGAGTATTGCTCAGCTATGAAGAATGATAAGCTTGAAGCATTTATACTGAAGTGGATGCCACTTGAACACATTCTCATAAGTGAAATCAACCAGACACACATGTGTAAATATCATATAGTCTCTCTAGTATAAGAAGCAAAAAGCAGAAATGGAAATGGAAACGTACAACAACAAGTAAAAACAATTGAGTCAGATAACGCAACATGAATGGCATATGTTCCAGGATACTAATCAGCTTTTCTACTCGATGGTTAACAACCTAAGCTCACAGATCAAAATTGCAGAAATAGAAGAGCCACAAGGCCAGTCAACATTTTGGCCCTAGCCTTTCGAGGTCAGCAAGGACTCAGGATATTGGAGAACCTGTACTGCTACATCATGAAACTCAGTTGAGCTCCACATTTTCTGAACAAGATTATGGAGCCACAGAGCAAAGAGATTGGTGATCTATAATATGCCTTGGAAGAGTCACAAGGAGAGAAAACTTTCTCTCAAGCTCTCACAGAGAGCAAACCGGTCAAGCATTGGCCGTGACTCATCCACATGGATGACACAGACAAAGGATCTACACAATAAGGTACAGGACTACAACATAAATCCTGGACTTTACTGACCTCATCAGAAACATAAAGTACATGTGTTTTTAGATAGGTCTCACTCTATTTAGGTCTTAACCATCCAGCAGAAAAGTATAAAAATGAACTACACAGCGGGCCATAATAATTAGTTGAGCTGTAAATGGCTATGATCGACAACTTCTTCAGATAACTCACTATTGTTGTGGAATGCTACACTGTGTTGGATTGTGTCTTCAAGTTCAGGCACCTAAATTAGTTGAATGACAATGGAGTGCACATCTTTGACAAGTGTAGACAAAGGAAGGGGTATAGAAAGGAAGAATCATGATGTGTGTGTATGGACAGTACAATTGGGATAGATAATGCTGTGCTTCTACATAATTCTATGAGATTCAAGGTTTGCACTAATGGGGCCGGGGAGAAGGCTCAGTGGAATAAGCGCTTCCCTGGCAAGTGCAAGGGCCTGAGTTCAATCCCCAGTTCCGAAAAAAAAAAAAAAAAAAAAGATTTGCACTAATGGTGGTTGCACAGGATTATGTCGGCTTCTAGTACTATAGACAACCACTAGGAAAATAACAAGGTAGAAAGTATTAATTATTGAATCTTTGACGTAATTCAGGTATAAAAACTAAGATACGCAAAGAGCTACACTCTCTTAAATTACTGATAAGCGACATATGGTATAATAATGTCTGTAAGTATAAGATCATGTATGCACCCTCTATGATACCAAAATATTATGAAAACAGTTTGCAATATATTAATTTATCAAATCCATCTTGTCAAGGTATCTTAAAACTGTCTCATTGATATTTGTACTTCAATAAAACAAAAATTAAAACTAAAAAAAGAAAAAAATCTATCACACAAGGTTGTTCCAGGGTAAAATGAACACTTATCACTGAGAAATTCAAAGAGACCATCCTTCTGATAGAAGACGACCAACGGAGGTCTTTTCCAGAAAATTATCATACTTAGAGGAACAACCATCCATCATTCAAGGACACATAACAAAGTCAAAATAATTATGGAAGAAAGAAATTAGAGGAGATTCACAGTCTCCATGAAATGAGCAGGGTTTAAAAAAAAGAAAAAAGAAAAGAAAAAGAAAAAAAGAAAGGAGCACTCGTAGGAAAAAATGAGCCAAGGTCTTAGACTTTCCTTGTGATGGTCACAGGCATAGGAATGAGTAAGCAAAGGATCTCACATTGTCATGCACATCAGTGTGAAGGAAGGGGATTAGAGCAGAAGAGCTTCAGGACCAGGTCCATCTGAGAGGAGAACTCAGTGCAGCCACAACCAGCAAAATCTTTCAAACTGTGCCTGAAAGAATGTGATGAATGGAAACACTAAAAGATGGAGCACCTGGCTATGTGCTTCAGCAGAGCCCCTGGCCCCAGTGTTGAAGAGCAGTGCTGTCGCTTTTCTGGTTTACTGTGCTTTGCACTCCTCACACACTTGCTGGGAAGTGCCTCACTCTTTCTCAGATGTGCACCATGAAGTTCACCCTCCACCCTCATTCTAAACTCCTCACACTCCACCTAAACATTTCATGAAAGAAAAAACCCATCATCACAAGCATTTCCACCTCCTAAGCATGAAATCATGCTCTCGAGTTTGCAGCTTGCCCATCAACGGTGCCCTCCAGGAATTTTACTCAGATTTTTGCTTCCCTTTAATGTTCATGAATTCTTAGTTCTTTCCACCAGCATTGTAGCACACCGTACAGTACACACTTTCCTAACTTTAGTGAATCAATTCTCATAGGTCTTCCAAGTATTTAGCAGAGTGTAACAACCTCCCTACCACATCAGTTTATGTGCAATTGGTATTGTGCATAATACGTCTGTAGAATATGTCTGCAGAACACATACACATCTTCCTAATAATCCATTAATGTCATTGTAATTCAGAGCAAAGAGCAGAATTCTGGATGCAGGAGTAACCCTAAAGGTGACCACAGAGCAGGGTGGTACAAGGCTCTATTATCAAAGATCAGGGGCCACCCAGATAGTTCAGAAGACTAAAGCACCTTCCTAAGCAAAGCATAGCAACTGAGCACAATCCCTGGCTGCGCATTCTGTGCCAACCCACCACCCCGGGGCACACTGAGACAGAGACAGAGACTGGGTTTAGTGTTGCATTCCTATCATCACAGCATTTGGGAGGCTGAAAGAAGGACCATCGCTATGAGTCCCATCTGTGTAGCGAGACCCTGTAACTAAATACATTTAAAAAACAGAAAGTGTGAGCCCCAGGAAGTAACAGCCTGTCCTACTTCTGAATTTCAGAGTTCATCTGCTCTCCATCTTAGACTTAGAACAGCTCGTTCAACTTGTCCAGATTTTACCTAGAGGGTTTATATGCATCCTGTTAATTGATTTCTCCTTAGTACTGTGGACACCACTATTACCTGAATTAAGGGCATTTTATTCAAATTGGATTGAGGGAGGAGAAGAAAAGAGATGGAAAAATACATTGTGTTATATACTGTTGATGACTACCCATGATGAATGCAATCATTATGTCCTATAAATACATAGTAATAAAAATAAATTTTAAAATGAAAGTCACTTATGGGGAACAGAGAGCAACATGCTAGAATCAAGTCTATATCCAGAAAATGATACTGGAAATGAAAATCAGAGAAGTCAGATACAAATTAGTTGATGAATTGCAAAGACACTGTGTTGCTGCAAGACAGGGACTTGTCCCCATCCTATACGTGACACTATAGCACAGCAGACAAGGAATCCTCTGGATCACAAGACAGGGTTCCTCTGGGCCTTTTCTGTTTCCTAAGTAGACCAACAGCACTAATGACTCTGGCAATGACCCTGGACACTCGCCTCTCCATGCTGAGAAGTTTAAAACAGTGTTCCTCCTGCACCCAGCATACACAGCCCTCCACACTGCCCAGTGGAGTGTGCAATCCCCCTGCTCAGAGTCTCCAAGTAAGGAGGGAGGGAGATGGACTCTGCTCTCCATGTTGAATTTCTCACGAATTCTCACATATGCTTTACTTTATTTATTTATTTATTTATTTATTTATTTATTTATTTATTTATTTATTTATTTATTTATTTTGGCAGAACCAGGGATTGAACACAGGCCTGTGGGATTGCCAGGGAAGTGCTTATTCTATTGAGCCAGATCTGGTTTCATGATTCAAGTACCAATTGATAAGGGTGTCAATTCACAGCAGAATAACTTAAGGAGATCTAATTGCCAACCTTGGAAGAGTCCATGTGTCCTTAGTAAAGTTTTAAACCTTTTGCTGAGGAACTCAGTAGCAAAAAATCAGGAGAGGCCTGGCCAGATAGCTCAGCAGACTAGAGCACCTACATAGGCAGAGTGCAGGGCCTGGGTTTGATCCCGGGTATGCCATGCCAGCCCCATCTTCAGGGCATGGTAGCACATGTTTGTAATCCCAGCACTTGGGAGACTGAAAACAGGACAACCACTGTGAGTGTAATCTACATAGTGAGACCCTCCAGACCCTGTACCAAATAAATAAAAATAAGAAAAAGAAAAGGAAATCATGAGAGTCCTTGATGCATTGTACTGAAATACTTTTCATGGAATCTGCAATGCATCAATAGGGATCAAACTCTGGACACCTATGGCTAAAATACAATTGGAAATTTGAAGTGAAATTTTAATTTGAAGGACATCATTTCCCTGAGCATGGTCTTCATAACACATAACTCTTCTTCACACAGGATAACTATAATTGAGTAAACATTTTGAATTTAGAAACAGCCTTCACGTGGTGGCACAGGCCTGTAATCCCAGCACTCAGGAGGCTGAGGCAGGAGTATTGTGGGTTCGAGACCAGCCTGAGCTACAAAATGAGCTTAAGGCCAGCCTGAACTGCATAGTGAGACCCTGTTTCAAAAAGACAAAAAAGGAGCCAGGGAGATGACTCAGTAGAATAAGCTCTTGGCTGGCAAGCACAAGGACCTGAGTTCAATCCCCAGTTCCACCAAAACAATAAAAAAATAATAATAAAAGAAACAACCTTCAGAAAACATGAGAAGGTAAAGTTAGAATATGACCACCCAGTTGGTACACAAGTTCATGTGGCAACAGGACATTCATCACAGATGATTGCAACAGCCTTTGGACGGAAGCTCAGAACACATCCCTATTGCTAGCTCCCACTGGAGCTGGTCATATGAGATGTCCTAGGACAGGAGGAAGGCGATCCTCTGCTGACAACAATAATGATGGTGAATCGAGCTCCAGCAGCAAGAGATATCTGAGGATAGAGATCAGGGAGACAGAGAAGAAGCGGCACTCATGTTAACCTGACATAGCCTCAGCAGGACCCATGTGGAGGGAGAGCTTGGGCTCGGGCCCAGGAAGGGAGAAGGAAGTGGAGGAACCTGATGAGAGATCAGGATGGTAGTTCATTGCCCTGCTACCACCATTCCAAAGAGGCCAGCGTCCCATTTGTCACAGTCTTTAGCAGCATTTTGTTCAGGAAAAGAGATTCCTTTCAGAATCATGAGGAGCAAAATATCTTGGTAGCTTTATAAAGCAAATGGACCACCCATATGCAAATGTGTCTTTGAAATCTAGATTGAAATTTTGCTCTTGGACTGTTGTGGTTCACAGGTCCTTGCTGTGACACGGGTAAGGTCTCTGGAGACAGCAAAAGTGTGGGCTACAACATGACACTGGTGGGTCTTGTCCTGTGCCTGCTTACAGTGTCTGATGGTGAGTATCCTTACTGTGAGACATGGCTCCATGGCAAAATTATGAAAGCAGAAGGCTGATGAAATTTTTTCCTTGTTACAGGTGTACTTTCCCAGGTGACACTGCAAGAGTCTGGACCAGGCCTGGTCAAGCCCTCACAGGCCCTGTCCCTCACCTGCACTGTCTCTGGTTACTCCATCACAACTGGTTATGAGTGGAACTGGATCCGTCAGCCCCCAGGAAAGACCCTGGAGTGGATGGGGTACATAAGCTCTGGTGGTAGCACCTACTACAACCCATCCTTCAAGAGTCGCATCTCCATCACCAGAAACACAGCCAAGAACCAGTTCTTTCTGCAGCTGAACTCGGTCACCACGGAGGACACAGCCACATATTACTGTGCAAGAAACACAGTGATTTCATGCCAGTGTGGCCCTGGACACAAACCTCCCTGCAGTAACACTTGGGACCAGCAGGGGGTGAACAGTACGCATTCATGTAAGTAACCAACTTCCAAGTCAAATGGATAAGCAAGGTGGGAGGTTTTTCTCTCCACTTGACTTGCATCTCCATGAGAGGCCCAAGCCACCGCGATTTTAATTTACATCTCTTCTTACACAGTATTGTGCTTCCATGGAGTCAATCTTTTTTCACCACATCTATATCATAATGGGTTGTACAGTAAATATTTCAATGAAACTTGATTACAACTTGACAGACTGCATAATCTCCTTCAGTTTTAGGTGAAGAAGCAGTTAATCTTGAACATGTTATCTTGCAGACTGCACGTCTGCCCTCCACCTTCAGTTGTGTCTCCAGCAGCTCATTTTGAAGAGCTCCTCCAATTGTGGTTCACGAAAATCTTTTACTCTGAGTAAGTGAACAGCAACCTATATGTAGATGTCCATATGTTATTGCAAATGTGTAGTTCTCCACCCTTAAGGACAGTGGGCACTTCCAAGGTACTGATAATTTGTGTAGATTCTTCTGTGGTAGACTTTTTTTTTTTTTTTTTTTTTTTTGTGGTACCAGGGATTGAAGTCGGGATCCTGCTCTTGCCAGGCAAGTGCCTATTCCCCAGGCCCTTTGATAGACTTTCTTCTGTCATGTAGTTGGTATGGACCTCCAAGGTTGTCACACATCTTACAATCAGAGAGCATTTGCAAAAATATAAAAAATGGGGCTGGGGAGATGGCTCAATAGAATAAGTGCTTCCCTGACAAGGGCCTGAGTTCAATCCCCTGTTCAAAAAACAAACAAACAAACAAATATATATATATATATATATATATATATATATATATATATATATATATATATATATATTGATGTTGAGTCCAAGAAACTGACATAAACTCTTGCACTTCATGCCTATTCATATTGCAAAGTCAATTTATTATATTTAAATTACTCTTCATAACATTGGGAACAACAACAAATCTCATTTTCCAAGTGCTTGGAGGCTGTGGCCCCTACATCTTGTAAACCTGTCAGTTCATTTGCGGACAGTGAGTGGCCTGAGCATGGGTCAGTGCAAGAACAGGGCATGGCTGATGCTCAGCCGGAGAGACAACCAAGCTCTGTACACATAGGGCGCTGGACGTCTGTGCCCATGCCGAGTTCCTGACACCTAGGCTAAGCAAGACTCTGATCTGGTAGAACATAATTCAGAGGCTTGAGATTGAGATGGTGTTAAAATGCCATTGGAGGCATTCCTGAAGCCAAGTCACTGTGGCAGCTTCTCTAGATGTCACATACATAAATGGTCACATTTGTAGTTGCAAAATTATGAGCAGAATTCAACACAATATATTAAATCTGGCTGATGACATTGTTCTATCATCTATCTATCTATCTATCTATGTATCTATCTATCTATCATCCATCTATGTGCATCATATTCTATTTATTTATCTACCATTTATCTATATATAATGCATCTGTTTCTTTTCAAAATATATATTATTGTGCAACATTTTTCCATTAATAATGAAAATTTTCTCCATCAAAATTGCAACTTTTTATGCTCTGGACTTCACATATTATAACATATAGATCAGAAAAAAATGAATGACCTAGGACAGTTATCATGTGCCTCAATACCAGGCTCCAGCCCCTCCAGTCCTCTGTAGCTCACGTGAGTGTCTCAGTCTGTACCACCATGGGATGTTCAAATTCCGAAAATTTGACCCTGAAGGACACACACAATCTTCTTGCAGACACACTTATGTCCACAGATGAGAAGCAAAAGGTGGAACTATTGGCAATCAGCAAGGAAAGAAATTTTACCATCAAAATTTAATATGTACATAATACAGAAGATAATGCTATATTTTTTGCAATCAATTTCAAATTACATTTTAGTCCTTTAATATACTACACACTATTGTGTCAGTAGGAAAACATTAGATGAAGTCACATTCACTAGGGATATTGTTCTGAATTAGGATAACTATTACATAAATCTAGATCTACCTTGATAATTTAAAAAAGAGCAAGTGGAGAAATAAAGATTTTGCGGCCGGGCGTGGTGGCGCATGCCTGTAATCCCAGCACTCGGGAGGCTGAGGCAGGAGGATTGTTGTGAGTTCGAGACCAGCCTGAGCTACAAAGTGAGCTTAAAGCCAGCCTGAACTGCATAGCGAGACCCTGTCTCAAAAAGACAAAAAAAAAAAAAAAAAAAAAAAAAAAGAAATAAAGATTTTCCAGTGGGCATAGCATAAATTATATAGCTCTGGTATTATAAAGCAAGTATTTGATAATTGAAAACAATTGAATAGATTTGGAGGTAGATAAATGTATAATTGATACATAGATCAATAAATTAATAGATGACAAATACATGGATTGCTTAAAGACACTATCCTTAAAAATTTATGTAAGCTGGACACAAACAAATTACAACAGCATTTGTGTTTGATAGCTCTCTGCAAATCTGCCTCACCTAAGCTGAATTAAGAAAGCCTCAAAGGTGACTGACAGCCTCCTTTATTACAGTGTGATGCTGATGTGCACAGGATGGGTCATCCCTGAGGCACAGGCAACACTGGACATAGAAGAATAGGAATATATTTTTAATACAGGAAAAAGGCACTGAATCTCACTACATATGTACAGTGCTGTCCAGGAGAACGTGAGGAGTCCAGTCGACTTGCTCAAAACATACAAACTCTTGATGACATTGAGTCATTCACTTGTGCTTCTGAAGAATAATCCATTTGTACAATGGAGCAAACTTGGACACTTGTACTATGTGTTATTTGAATACATATACATAATTTCAGACTGTCAGTTTATAAGTGAATACCATAACATAGTTACATAAAATTCTTATTTGGCAAAATGTTATTATTTTCCACAGACTGGACCTGTAAACTCATTTCAAATCTGGTGTTAAAATTTAGCTCCTGAGTGTAGGTACAGGCTGGGGATGAAGGGGGTGTCCTCCAGCTCAAGACACCATCTGTGCTACTGTAATTTGTTTGTATCCAACTTACATAAATTTTATAAGGATAGTGTCTTTAAGCAATCCATGTATCTGTCATCTATTAATTTATTGATCTATGTGTCAATTATATATTTATCTACCTCCAAATCTATTCAATTGTTCTCAATTATCAAATACTTGCTTTATAATACCAGAGCTATATAATGTATGCTATGCCCACTGGAAAATCTTTATTTCTCCATTTGCTCCTCTTTGAATTATCAAGGTAGAGCTAGATTTATGTAATAGGGAAGCATGGTGATGGGAAGATGACCGGAGCCACCCCAGGTTCCTGCAGCTCTCTTCTGGTCTGAATTCACAAAAGGGACCTAAAGGCCTGGGGGCCTCCCCACCCAGAAAATGTGTTCTCTTGTGAAAGTAGCTGTCCAGCCTCCACCATCCCCAACAAAGCCCAGTGCATTACCCTCGACTTACCCAGGTAATCCTGAAGAGCAGAAAGTTTACTAAGAGTGTATCCTGCTCAAGGACCCAGGGCAGGATTTTAAAGTCTTCCTGAAAAGACTCTAAGGCTTGTTAATCCTTTCGTGTGGATTAACAAGTAGAGTTCCTGTCAGAAAGAGCCAAGGGCCCAAACAGTGATCCTCCTGTGGATGGGGGGCAGCAAAGGCCACAGAATTATGTGCTAGAGGGCATGAAAATGGTGTGGGTGTAAAAGTCACATTCTAGGGTGGAAAGTCTGGTTACAGTAAAAGAGTGCTCTCCATTGAAAGGACGACTGCCTCTTGACAGAGGAGGATCATTCCTTGGTCATGGGTGTACAAGTGGCTGTGTTCCTCTCCTAGAACCTCCAAAGAGAAGGGGCTTCCCCACTTCCACATGCACTCTTGCTGTGTTTGCTGTCTTCTATTGCATTGAGGTGCAGTTCCTGTGCCATACTACCCTGCATTAAAGCCAGGTGATTATGGACCGAAAACACAAACTGTGAGCTAAATAAATGTTTATTTCCTTGATATTGGCCATCCAGTATTTATTTATTTATTTATTTATTTATTTATTTATTTATTTATTTATTGCATTTTAGTACAGGTCTCACTACTAGAGTGGAATCATAGTGATCCACCTGTGTTCAGCCTCCCAAGAGCTGGGATTACAGGTACACACCACCACGCCCAGTCTCAATCATTGTCTCAGTGCACCCCAGGGGCAGGGCCAGCATGGAATGCCTGGGATAGAACCCTGGCAGCTATCTGCCTAAGAAGGCACTTTAATCTGCTGAGCTTTTGGCCAGCCCAGGCATCAAGTATTTTAATTCAGCAACAACAAAAAAGTAACCAAGGCGTAATTTGGTACTGAGAGTGGGTTCATTGCTGTAACTATACCTGAATGTGGCCTATACCTGAAGAGCCTATAAGAATGACTCTTGAGACAAGTTTGGAGATGTGCAGAGATGTCACCTGAAAGGGAAAATCTGGAATGCCTTATGAGAGATTCAGGTTAGATCTCAGAGGACCAGAAAACATAGACCTGGCTCACAAGGTTTCTGCTGGAAAGAAGTAGTGCACTGCCTGTTGGACTCCAGATGATAGTTGTTGCGGTTTGGCAGAAAGTTTATCTCCTTTTTGCTAATGTCTAGAAACTTTGCCTGAGATTAAGAATGGAAGACTGAGTAATGTAGTAGAAGTCATTTCAAGGCAGTCTAATGTTGAGCCTGTAGCATGGCTGTTTAGATAGATCTATGTTGAGAATCAACAGCAAAAAACCCAGAATGATTATTTAAAATGTGAGTTTGGCCAGACAGGAAACTCCAGTAAAGCTGTGGACTACCAAAATAGACCTTAGGAGGCCTTAATCTGTAAGAAGAAACAAGAGAATATAAAAATGGCTGAGGACATCTGAAGCAGGATTAAGTGGTCCCCCATTTGCAAACTCAAAAGTGCAGAAGTGAAAGACTCCTCTGAAGACAAAGCCACAGAACAGCTTATTCAAGGAGGAAATGTAGAAAATTGGTGCCTCATAATTGGATTCAGACTGCCAGTGGTCCAGGCTCTCAAACCCTAAAGCGAATGAGATGAAAGCCTGGTTACTGTTCTAGCTGGCAGCACATGTTGGTATCATCCATCTGGCATTGGTTTGAAGTGCATGGACAATGCCAAGGTGAGGGGTTAAGGCAGCTCCCATCTCAATTTCAGAAGGCCTGGGAAGCCAGGCAGTGTGCCTCTGAGAGGGCAGTGAGTGAAGCTGTGAGGGTGAAACAGGACCTTCAGTGGATCACAGAATTTTGGCAAATCCAGGAACATGGATCATCTGAACAAACCTGTGAAGACAGAGCAGAGTGGGGCTAAAGGAGAAGCTTTTGGAGCTCTAATGACCAGAAGTGCCACTGGGGTAGCTCATAAATGTGAGACTGTCTCAGATGCTGGACATGGAAATATATAGGACTTAATTAACATTTGTACTGCTGGTAGTTGGACTTGCTTTGGTCCTATTCATTCATATTCATTCCTGTTTGAAATATTTGGGATAAAAATGTTTATCTTTGTGACACTGAATGTTGGAAGAGTTTAAGTTTGTTTTCTTTTTTCTAAATTTTTTAGTGCAGGGTCTATAGGGCCTCACTATATAGATTGGACTTGGAGTGATCCTCCTGTTTTCAGCCTCCTAAGTGCTGGGATTATAGATGCGCACCACCATGCCCAGTCTTAAGTTTGTTTTCATTTGCACAGGGCTTTGCAACTAAGAGTTTGCCTTCCATCTTTGGGGAAGATTGGAAACCTGGACGTTTTAGCAATGGTGAAACTGTCATGGCACTGTCGAAGCTTAGAGGTGGACTAGATGCCTTTTTGCATAAAGGGGTGTGCAAATGTCTTTGGTGGAGCAGGGAAAGAATGTTTTGCTTTGAATGTAATATAATGTTTATAGACAAATACATGTTCTTAAGGATTAGTAAACCTGTGTTATAATGCTGAAGTTGTGAAATGTTAAGAGTAAGTATGTGTTTGTAACTGGAAACTGGCTTAAAGAAATGTGTCTGGTTGCCGAGCGGACAAGGGGTGGAATGCCATGGTTGATAGATTGTGCCAACTTGAGCTTAGACCACTAAGTGACTCAACAGGGGACCAAGGTCCTCCCTCGGTTTGTGAACATCATGAGCCTGTGCAAGAGAGGGGCACAGAGATGGTGTGGGTGTAAAGGACCCTAGGGTGGAAAGCATGGTTACAATATAAGGGAAGAAGAGTCTTGCCTCCCCCACCTATTGCACTCTTGCTATGTTTGCTATCATCTGCCACTCTGAACTGTTACCCATCATGCCACCCTGCCTCAGAAACACTGGTTTTGCATTGAAGTCTCTGGACACTGTGAGCTAAATAAACACCTTTTTTTAAAATTGGGACTTTGAGTACTTTTTCTCAACAATGAGAAAAAGATAACTGGGACAATGTCCCCAATCCAAAGTGCTGCAGACTAGTAGAGAAGGCTCTAAAGGAGCATAGTGCAGAAGTCCGAGGAACAAGTGCAGAGAAGGAACCTGGGGAGCTGCTTTGCCCCTCAACCTCCGAGGATTCTTTTCACTCTTAGCATTATATACACTATGCAGGTCCCACACTGCATCCCTTCCAGTGTACCGATGAGATTTCCAAGCTCCAAACTGCAAAGAATGTAAGGATTTTGTTGGTGACCAATTAGAACACACACACATACACACTATATAATAGTTTGTTTTCATCTGAAAATAAGTTGGAGGGCAGTGATATCTTACACTGTGAAGAATTCTGATGTTTAAGAACTTGTGTGATTTGGAATATTAAGTCATCATGAGGATCACCATTAATTTCTGAGGAAAAACTGTTGCATGCAGGTTGAGTATTTCAATTTAGAAAAAGTGACATACAAAAAGACACAGGAGTGGTTTCCGTAGTGTAGTGGTTATCACATTCACCTGACAAAAAGACACAGGAAGGGCCATTTATAGAGAATTCTAAGGTAATTTATGGGTACGATTTATGGTGAATTGCCAAATCGTGGTCAACTTGATATATTTGGCTGAAACCAACCTAGTGTGGTGCTGGGTGACTGCGGATTGTTGAAAGCAATCCACTAAGAGGCAGATATAGAGAAATAGCTGGAGAGATTCTTAAGGAAGCTATTTGGAGAATCTGCTGGAGCTCATGAGAACTCCTGGTTCTCTGGGCTATTCTCCTGGAGGCCCTTGTCATGCTGGCTTTTCTGTGAATATGACTGTTATTAGAGGAGCTCTTGGGCCCTCACTGATGCTAAGGATGGCTAAAGTACTTGTTGGGGAGCTCTGACAAGGTAAGAACAGTGCTTCCTGGCTCCACTTCACATCCCTCAAGTGCAGGAGATGGCATCCTAAGCCAAAAGAGCTTCAACATAGTATCCTATTCACCTTGGAAGTAGGAGAAACTGAGGCAGGGATCAACTCAGTTTGACTGCTTCCTGCTATTCTTTAGTGATAGGGGGAGAGCTGAGTGATAGTCCTTGCCTAAATTGCCTCATTCTTCACTCCTTCCCGTCTTGTTAAAACTTCACAAAGATGGTAGAGATAAGGGAATAAGCAGGCCAATCAAATAAAGAGCCAAACCATATACCCACATATAGCCATAAACCTCTTTACCCTGACATTGACCACAAGCACATGGGCAGGCACAGCATTCCAGCCTGGTCCATATAGATACCAAGGAACCTATATAAGCTTAAGGGGGACAAACAACTGGGTGTTTGCATTCCCCAATTTGGAAGAGGGGAGAGCCTATTGGTCACCACATAATTAATAAGGACGTGTTGTTCCTATAATTTGATCTCCTGTGGACAATAAATCCAATCTGGCCATTATATTGTGGGGATTTGTCCAGAATGCTCAGGCTGGGAAGCCTTCCTGAGCTGTGCCTGCGAGCTGCTTAGGAGAAGGCTCTTGGTGCTACAGCTGATTTCAGCTAACTGTCCCACAGTGGCTGGGAATGGAACATAGCAGCATGGTAAGGAAGAGCAAAGATTATTCTCTGATGTAGGCAAGACCTGACAGGCTTTCGTTCTTCTTTTGCGGCTGCTTTCATTAGCGGACCCTAAGTTCGAGACATGGAAGACTGTGTGTAACTCTCTCAGATGGGTATTTCTAGAAGACATTGGTATTAAGCTTTCTTTTGGAGCTGGGAGGCTGCGGGATGTTTTTTTCTCCTTCATTTTCTCTAGAGCCAAGAGGCAATGAGAAGTTTGTTGCATAGGATGACTGTGTTTATTTACCATGCCAAAAATCTGTGAGAAGTTTGTTGCAGCAGGTGACTCTGTGCTTCTTTCCCAGGCAGAAAATCTGTGAGAAGTTTCTTGCAGAGGGCAACTCTGCATTGGTTTTGGCTTGGAATCCAGCTGAAAGCTTTAATTAGTAAAAAGAGGTTGGAGAGAAAAAAAAGAAAAATGACAGAAAACAGAGTGGAAAAAAGAAGCCAAAATTCTTTCCTGAGATGTGGCCTATTTCTTTGTCTGTTTAAGTATTTGCCGTGTCTTTCCCAATGCACTCAAGTTCCCTAATGCGCTTGCACTCTCAGGTTACAGTCAAACCAGTTATCTGGGCTGGGGAGTTCTAAATGTCTTTGCCTTTTCTTCCATTTGGCACTGTTTATTTAAAAATCTAGAAAAACTCAGACCCTAGTGCTTCACATTGGAGGGGGGGCATATAGTGGGCTTGATTGATGGTGTGCAATGACAGTGAGGCTCCCGAGGCCCATCCCTTTCTAGAGGGCCTGGGATGGGAGCTGTGAAGGGGAGATTCTTAGTGATAGGGCAGTGACTTCTACAGCATGGCCTGTCCATCCCTCTGGTCTCAACTGGGGGGGGAGGGGCACTTACTCCTTGGAGTTCACTTTGTTACTCACAATTATGTTAGCCTCACATTTTGCTTCTCATGTAAATCAAGTGGGAGTGATTTTTCAATTTCTGTTATCGCATCTTGAAAGCTGTGGCACCCCATGGAGCCTCAAACACCAGAGCCCAGCCAGTGCCCTCACTGTATCTTCTGAGCTGATTCTTTTTACTCCCCCTCCCTCCGCTGTTACAGCAGGGCAACAAGAGCCCACCGAGCTCACCAGCTCAGTTCATAGGCCCTTATCGTTTTTTTTGCCCTTTCTGGTGGAGCTTGCTCACAGCCTCCCCTGCAGCTGGTCTCTTGTTGTGGCTACAAGAAGGGGATTCTGAGTCCTCTCCCCCAGGCTCTGCTTCTTCTTGTTATCCACCATAAGCTAAAAAAAAAAAAAAAAAAATCTACAAAAATAAATTTGTCTCAGTTGATAGGAGTTATTCTGGAATTGTTTCTTTTTTTTTTTTTTTTTTTTTTTTTTTTTTTTTTTTTTTTTTTTTTTTTTTTTTTTTTTTTTTTTTTTTTTTTTTTTTTTTTTGTCTTTTTGAGACAGGGTCTCACTATGCAGTTCAGGCTGGCCTTAAGCTCACTTTGTAGCTCAGGCTGGTCTCAAACTCACAACAATCCTGCTGCCTCAGCCTCCCAAGTGCTGGGATTACAGGCCTGCGCCACCACGCCCGGCTTGGAATTGTTTCTTAGTAGAAGAAATACAAAATAAAAATATAAGCAGGAAAAAAAAAGGTGAGGCTGGCAGCGTATAAAAGAGAAAAGAGACATTTCAAGGGAAAATGTCCAAAGCTGCTAGAGAGGAAAAACATGTTTATGATGGAATCAGAGAAAAGTTTCAAAAAAGTGCTTATGCTGAAACCAGAGAAGGTTTCAGGTTTATGAAGTAATGGATCTCTTAAGTCTCAGCTTTGGGATGTCAGGTGCCTACGTGAGGGGAGGGGAGAAAAAAGCCTATCAGACTTCAAACTCTGATACAACTGTGTAAAAAGTACCCACAATAATAATAACATTGGTGTGGCATGCATGGCCAACTACTGATTTAATACCCAATGGCCATAAAGACTACTAACTTAGACAAGTTTCCCTCAACAAAAAGTTGTGGATATTAAAATACTAAAGTGTACTAACTATAAATAGGAAGTTTGCTTTTCAAATTGTTATAATACATCTCTGCCAATTCACCTGCAAGAAATTCTGACAAGTTTTTATAATTACAGACTTAAAAGATTATTAATTTAATCTGGCCAGAAGTACATTTGAGCCCATTCTGATTTTTCTAAAGATTTTTTTTTGTGTGTCCTGTATATTTGTTTATGTGTTTATATGTCATTCTGTGAACAGCTGTTCCTCTTTTTAGTTGAGCTGTAATACATAGACTTAAAAGTATGCTTTCTCCTGAGTACCAGCTGGTCTAAGTGATATTAATTTGGTTTATAATTAAACAAAAATCATTAAAATGGGGGGAGATTATTGGACAGGATTGTTAATTGGTAGACAGAGGGATGACCACCCTTGTTCGTTAAGGAGGATCTCCCAATAATCTCCTTGGAAAACACCCTCAATAATTTGGTCATTGATTAAAAGATAAAGATTCTTAAAAAAGGATAAAATAAGGTTTTCATATAAAAGATACTCTTGATATATTTAATACATTCGTATCTTCCAAATATTTTTGTATTCTACAGTGTAAATTTTCTTTCAGATTTGTTTTGTACTGGGAATTAAACTCATTCATTCAGATTAAAACATACCTTTTTCTTATACGCCAGATATATATAATAAGAGGTCCATATTAAGCCCAATATGATATCATCAATCAAAAGATAATTTTCTAACAAAAACATATATAATATGTATGCTAACTAGATTGGACATTTCATCCTGTTATGTTGCACTGCTCTATAAAACTCCTGTTTTCAATTGTTCTCTGTAAAAGCATAATTGTTGTCTGTACTCTTTATTCTACAAGACCTGACCTACAGGATACACTGTATAGGGATTTAACTATTAAAATGTCTATGGTTGATAAATAACAGTTTTCTGGTTACACTTTATATTTTAAAGTTCTTAAGACTGCTCCCTCCTAACTGGTACAATGTGATACATTTAAAGATATGCTTTTGTATTCCCTTGTCAGCTGCTTCCCAGAAATTGTTTGCCTTTAAACAGGAAGATGCAGAGAGATGAAGGAAACAAGTGCTAGTTGAAGTGGACATGACTTCCCAAGGATTTAAAATTCAATTACTATTTTTGAAAAAGCTTTATCAAAGAATCTGGTGTCTTTTTGTAAAAACAATCCTAACTCTTCTCTCTTAAAATATGTAATGTAAATGATCTTTTGTTGGCCACCTAGACCCAGAGTTATAAAGAAAAGGGACAAAAAGCTACTACAGCTGTTAGAAGGGGTACTGAGTCTCTATAAAAAAAAAAAAAAAAAAGGCTCAAACATATGTTCAACCTGAAATTCTTTGAGTACACCCTAGCAGGAGAAATATGTGTGCTCTTGAGCTCCTCAAGCTATTCAAGGGCTATTCAAGCCCTTGAATCTGAATAGCCAAGTACCCAAAAGAGTTACAGGAATTCTTGGAACAGTGGGTTATTGCTGTTTGTGGGTGACTAATTTTGCCTTTATTGCTAAACCCTTGTATGAAACCCTCAAGGGAGGTAATAGCCTCCTCTTGGTCTGCAATTCAGAATGGCAAGGACCGGGGAGATGGCTCAGTGGAATAAGCGCTAGCCTGGCAAGTGCAAGGGCCTGAGTTCAATCCCCGGTTCTGGAAAAAAAAAAAAAAAAAAAAAAAAAATTTAAGGATTTAAAGAAGGACCTGCTAAAGGCTCCTGCTCTGGTTTTACCATGCATCACTAAGCCCTATCAGCTCTTTGTTCAAGAGAAGAAAGGAATGTTAAGCAGTCTTAACTAAGACTTTAGGGCCGTGGAAGCACCGCAGTCTACCTACCCAGAAGACTACATGGCAATGGGGTGACCATTATGATTGTGAGCTACTGTAGCAGCTTCTGTATTGGTAAAGGAAGCTGACAAAGTAACTCTTGGGCAAAAGTTGACTGTGTTCATGACCAAAGCAGTGGAGATGCTCCTGCAGGGCCCTGGTGGAAGGTGGCTATCTGGTAAGCTGGCCCACTGCCAGGCAGCTCTTATTGAGGGCTCACATTCAATTCTTAAGACTGTACAGGCTATCAACCTTGATTCCTTTCTGCTACATCATTAAAACCCCCAAAGCATAACTGTGTGGAGACCATCAATCAGTACTGTTTATTGTACAAGACCTGACCTACAGGATACACCACTGTAAGACCCCAACCTTGTCCTGTTCTCAGATGGAAGTAATATGGTACTAGATGGGGTGTAGGAGGGAGCAGCAGTTGTGACTGTGGAAGGGACAGTGACTTTGGTTGGGAGCACTGCTTCTGGGAACTCCAACCTAAACAGCAGAGCTAATCATACTCAGCAGGGCACTGGAACTAGGAAAGGACAAGAAGTTACATGTCTTTATAGACTCCAAGACTCCCAACAGTGCGATGGCCCACTAAGGTGGTAATGACACACTGCCCTAGACATCAAAGGGTAATTCCATCGAGGCCCAAGACAGTAGGGCCACTGATTTCATTTCAAAGCAGGCTGCTGTGGGAACCATGCAAGCAGAAACATGTTGTCATGGTAATGTCACTCCTCCAGCCACCTAAATCTTCTGAGCCTGAGTTATCATGGGACAAGTCAAAAGGAGGATCAGAAAAAAAGTGGGCAGCAAATTCTGCCAGGAACAGTGTTCATATCCAGATACATGAGACATTTTGTGATTCCAGAAATACATGCCAAGACTCATCTGGGCAAGACAGCTGTGGTGAAACTGTTTGACCACTATTTTTTATATCCAGGCTTTTGACTGTGTGCCTTAGTGTGGCCAACAAAAGTGTGACAGTGCTATTAACAATCCAGTTTCTACCACAGCATGAATAAGGCATGCACTGACTTAAAAGGGAGAGTTCCCTTTTAAGAACATTGAAGTGGACTCTACCAAGATCAAATCTGTGGTTGGAAGCAAAAAGCATCTGTTGGTGCTTATTTACACCTACTCAGGATGGATAAAGGCCATGCCCACCAGAACTCAGACCTCCAGAGAGGTAGTAAAAACACTGATGGGAGTTGATCATTTCCCATATGGGTGCCCCATGATAGTAGGCTCAGATAATGACATGTTTTCATGGGTAGAGTAGTTCAGAGCCTTTCTACTATTCTGGGCTTAAAATGGAAGCTACATACTGCCTATTGGCCCCCTAAGTTTCAGCCAAATAGAACAAAATTGCACCCTAAGAGTACCCTGTTCAAACTGTGCTGAGAGGTTCAAACTGGGCTTATGTTTCTGATGGCCTTGCTGCAGTCATGTTACACACTATGCTAGGATGGGCTCGCTCCTTTTGAAATCCCTTTTTGGAAGGCCACTACCCTTGGTGCCAGTATTGGAGGGACTACAAAAAATTGGGACTCTGAGCCCACAACAGCAACTGCAGACATTACAAAACTTTAAATGAGTACAATAAACTATGTTAAATGCCACCCTCTCCCTCCTCATGACCCTGTATACCCTTTTGAGACTGGAGGCCAGGTGCTAAGCTCCATAGAACCTCTGCTATTGGGCTCCCCAAGGCTCATGGTTTTTCTACAAAAATGGGTTATGATTAGACTGGCTAATCTGATGGTGTCAAAGGATAATACTAAATAGAAGTCTTAAGCTGCCATCTTTGAGTAGATATTATATTTCTTTTTTTAAAAAATGCCTAAAAAGGCGGAATATAGGAGTTAGTATCCTAAGCAAAAAAAACCACTATAGCATAGTATCTTATGTACATGAAAGGAGACTGAGACAGACAACAACTATTTGACCTCTGCCTGCTATGCTTTAGTGATGGGGGAAAGCTGAGCTGGGTTTCCCCATTTGCCTTTGCCTGAATTGACCTCATCCTTGACTCCTTCTCCCATCCTGTTAAAACTTCACAAACATCAAAGAGATAAGGGAAGGAGGACCAATTAAATAAAGTAAGAGCCAAGCCATATGCTCACATGTAGGGATAAATCTCTACCTGGACAATGACCCCATCCACATAGGTAAGCACAGGATTCCAGCCCAGTTGCCATAGCAACCTAGGAACCTATATAAGCTAAAAGGGCACAAACAGGGCTTTTGTGCTCCTTAATTTAGAAGGGGTAAGCACATCAGTTACTGGGTAATTAATAAAAGCTTTTATTCCTACAATTAAGTCTTTCATGGACAATAAATCCAAGCCAGCCATCATACTAGCACAGATCCTTCATCCTGCTGGCACAGACCTAGCTTCCACTACTGACTTTTGGGCCTTCTCAGTACAGATCGATGGAATGGGCATGCATGAGACACTGTTGAGGACTCTAGGCCTCAAACTGGATTTGTAGGCAGCGTTGTTATGAACTCTAGGTTTTCACCTGGACTTATGCAGGATATTAGGATCCAGGCCTGAGCTAGATTCTTTGGTCTTTAGTGTGCAGACAAACTTTACTATTTCTATGTCTTTTGCATGATTTATTCTAAAATGATCTTATAAAATGTGTCCTATATGGTTCCCCTTGCATAAGCCCAAATCATGATAGTTTCACTTATTTTGACCTGAAAATAATTGTAGCACTATTTCATAAATTATATATTTGTGTAAAGTGTCTCATTTATCCATAATTATTATGTATAAAACACATAACTAAGCTGGGCGTGGTGGCGCATGCCTGTAATCCCAGCACTCGGGAGGCTGAGGCAGGAGGATAGTTGTGAGTTCGAGACCAGCCTGAGCTACAAAGTGAGCTTAAGGCCAGCCTGAACTGCATAGTGAGACCCTGTCTCAAAAAGACAAAAAAAAAAAAAAAACCACATAATTATGGGAGAATTAAGACAGACAAAATAAACCCAGATATGTCACATTCTTGAACATATGCTTGAAAGAATCCAGGATGTCTATTTATTACCAGGGAAGACAACATAGAAAGCTCCCTGAAGGGGCAACCAGGATAGCAGAGAGCATTCAGTTAGTGTGCTCAAGGTCTCAAGAAAAAACTGAGGTGGTTTCCTGTGAAAATCCATAGCTTGTCTCCACAGCATACTGATCTGCAGATATACTAATTTAAGTCTATCAATTAGACAGGATTGTTTGTATAGAATTTATCTTTGCTTTTTAGAATGTATGTTTCTTTATATCTAAGTAGCATATTTTCTTTAATGTGTTTATGGCATACTGGCTGATTCTAGAACTTAGCTATCATGATTTGTGGTACATTTTGGGATGCAAGTAATTCCACAGGAAGGTTTTAGGTCTTTGGAAAAGATGTGATGAACGGGAATAGCTGGGTCATATTTGAGGTCTTTGAGAAGTATCCATGCTGAATTTGAAATGTTTGTATTAGGTTAGATTCCCCAGGGACAGTGTAGAACTTGCAAAAATAAAGTTAATATGAATCAACATGAGGATGGTCACGAACTGCCTGGTGACAGGATGCAGGAGAGAAGCAGTCAGGAGGATTGCAAAGGAGCCACAGGCCACACTGCAGTATGACATGAGTATTGCCTGCTTTGATTGTGTGTGTGGCTTGTCAGTATGCATGCCTGGGAATATGTCTCAGATTCCCACAGTGCATGTGGCCAGTTTATATTATATCTGGGGAATCTTTTACAAATAAAGATGACATGAAAACAGAAGAGTAAGAGACATAATGACATTTGAAGAGCCACGAATAGGCACCAACATGGACAAGTTTCATTTTCGTTCAGCAAACAGCAGAATCCAACACAGCCACACATATTCTCACTGCAAGAAGAAACCAGCAATATTTCCAGGTGTGTCCCTCTCTGTCTAGGAATAGGATCAGGAAGGCCTTCCCAACTTAGAAGACTGTAGGAGAGACAACTGTAAGATATGGGATCCTATGCAGATAATACAGCAGTTTATGACACTTTTGTTATTTTACATGATGAGAAAGGAAACAACATCAATAACAAATCCATCCTCTGTGTACATGCAGAGAAGTGAAAGGTCATCAAGTGATACATACAGAGCAAGACTATTACAGAATTTGGTATTATTTTTCTTATATATGTTAATTTTTAAAAAGGAGAAAATATTAATAAAACACAAAAATAAAAATGATAGAGCATTTCACTAAACCAAGTATGAGTTTCATAGTAGTTGTTGTAATGCAGTGTCTTCAAATTACTTATTCATATTGGCACATATATTCATGTAATGTTGGAAAAAAAAGAAATGTATACGGAATTTAAAAGAAAAAAAGGACAAAGAATTCAAAAACAAGAGGAGTCAAGGAGATGGCTCAGTGGAATAAGTGCTTCCCTGGCAATCACAAGGCCTGAGTTCAATACCTGATTCCGCCAATGAAAGAAAAAATCAAAACAAAGCAATAACAGGTCCTTAATATAGTGCCACAAACTATCCTGTCCACACAGACATCTTTTCACCCTCCCTTTCCTGACCTTTTCTTCAACTCAATAGTTCCTTACTTTGAACAGATTCATTCCCTTTTCCCTTTTTTCTTTTTCTTGAATTATGCCATCCCTGTTTTTGCCCAATGGGTTCATGAGCAGAGTGGTAATTTTGGCAGGCACAGAGAACATGTATGCTCTGCAACACAGACTCCCATTCAGAAAGCCAGATCAACTACAGTCACTACTGAACACCCCATATGCCAACAGCAGAGGCAAACACTAATTCACAAATATGACACCATTTACTTGGGTAATCAGCTCTTGATGAGTTAAGTTGACGGCTTCTAAAATGGAAAGGAGGCGGGCTCCATGGAGCCCCTCCTGCAGCAGCTGGAGCGCTCGCAGTAAGCACGTGAGCATCTGGGGTCCTGAGACGGTCCGCAGGGCTCTGCAGTGGGCTCACTACCTGCGCCACGTCTACTGGCGCTTTGGCAGTCACGGCAGCATACGCGCGGCTATGAAAAGGCAGCTGCGCGGCCGGTGGGGGCCGGAGGGGCCAGTCCCGGGACTGACTAGCTTCCAGGCCCTCGGGTGCGGGGATGTCCTGTTGTCTGTGAACCTGCTCCGGAATCCAGCGTTGGGTGACGCCGCTGGCCGCGCCTTGCTGCAGCAGCTTTTCCCGCGCGCGGGTCCCCAGGATGCAGACGCTGAGGCGCTGCAGGCCCGCCTGGCCTGCCTGGCCCGCCTCCGGGCCGCGTTCCTGCTGCTGCTGGAGGCCGACGGCACCCGCGGGGGGGAGCCCAGCGCACCTCGAGGACCCTGTACTGCTGACCCAGGCGCAGCTGTTGCTCGGGCGGCTGCGGGAGGACGAGGACGCCGAGGCAGGGGACCCTGGCAGGTGGCTCAGCCGCCTGTGGACGCGCGTGCCCCGAGACCACTTCGTGCAGGTGACGGCCGTGGCGCTGTTGCAGCCCCCGGAAGAGGAGTTGAGGCAGAGCGGCCCTGAAACATCCGAGAGGACAGTCATCTGCTAGTTAGGTGGCTTGTGGAGCAACCGGAAGACCTGGCTGCCTTTTGCTGCCTCCCGGCCGGGTTGTTAACCCCAATAGCGGGTCGCCATCCTGCGCTCCTTCGTGCCTACCTGGGTCTGTTGACAGAAGGGGGTTGAAGGCTGTGCTACGACCTCCAGAAAGGCGCATGGGTTGGAGCTGAGTCACAAGACGTTCTGCAGGTTTCAGTCTTGAGCCAGGCCCCTGCACCTCTGAAAGATGAGGTTCTAACTGTCCTGGAGTCCTGCAAGACGCAGGATGGCGATTTCGAAGTCCCTGGGCTTAGCATCTGGACAGACCTGTTGCTAGCTCTGCGGAATAGTGCTTGACGGTAGCATTTGGGAGGAAACAAGTTTGTGCTCCCAGCTAAAGCTCCAGTTCTCCTTGGACAGCGTCCTCTTAACTACTTGAATGTGTTCTTAGGGAATCACAGTTCCTAAATTCAAACTGTAATTATTTATGGTGCTAATTACAATGATTTGTACAATTGTAGATTTGCAAATTTTATTTATTTATTGTCTTCATTTTAGAGACAGGTGTTTCCGTGTAGTCCAGGCTGATCTTAAACTCACTGTGTAGTCCAGGCTGGCCTCGAAATTATTGCAATCCTCCTGCATCAGCCTCAGTGCTGGCATTCCACGTGTACACCACTACACCTGGATAAAGTTGCACATTCGTTGATGTGAAGAACCTGGGATTTTCTTTTATATTTTTAGTAGAACCGGGAATTGAACTCAGATCCTTGCTCTTGCCAGGGAAGAGCTAATTCTACTGAAAATTCCAAAGCCTGGGATTTTCTAGAGGAAATGACATATTGTAGCGTGCTTAAAACCATGGAATTAACAATTTGTTTAGTACAAGGAGCTTTTCAAGGAATACTGAAAAAATATATACTTTTTAAAGAAGCACCAGCTTTAAAACAACAAACATCATTACTTTTTAAACCACTATGATTTACTCTTCTAGTTTAGTTTTTATTTTTGTTTTTCCTTGTTTACTTGTCGTACTCTCATATTAGTTTGGGAAGGTAATTGAACTATTTGGACTAGAAACCAGGACTTTGGCTTTATTAATGTAATGCTCTAGCAAGTTTTACTATGAGTTAAGATTGCATTGCTCAACAATTGTTACCCATTTCTGCAAAGTGCTGCTGTCTGAAAGCCCACACAGTATGTCAATTTAAAGCATTTATTTCAGTTCATATAATGTTTAAAACCTTCATAAACATTTCTGCCTTTGGACATAACTTTGGATTTGATGTCAAATAGTTGAAGTTTTGTAATACTATTGTACTCCTCTGTGATTAACTAGCTAAATAAATGACAAGTTTAGTTCATGTTAAATGAAGACTAAAATAGTATGATTTCCCCATTTTTCCCTTGATGGCTATCTCATGGAGACAGGAACATTTGTTTGTGGGAACCTAATTTCCTTTGTTTACCTGAGTATTTTTCAACTGTCAGTGATTCCTAACAACCATACTTAAATTAGCCAGCCATTGTTACTGGAGTTACAGAACTTCCCAACGATCAAGAACTCTTTGTCCATGTTGAGGGTAATTGAACGCAACAATTTTTGGAAAGGACTGATATTCAGAAATTTAATTTTTAATTTCAGAAATGGAATTGGAATAAAACCAGTTGCATAACTTTGTACAACCATTCCTTTTTGGTAGAATCTGAAGATAAACTACTATTGCCATAGTAGGTACACTTTATAGTACAAGATAATGTTAGGAAACCATACTAAATTTGTATTGCTTGTAGTTTGCTTCCTTTTTTTCTAGTTCTCATTGATGTAAACCATTTTTAGGTTGCAATTGGCATAATATTGAAGGTGATTCCTCTGTCAACTGGGTAAGATTCTTTCAAGAAACAGCTCCAGCCCCCCCACCTCCCCCACAAAGAAACAGCCCAGTGAAGAACTCTACCTGCCCTAATTTTAGATTTAGTATACTTTCTCATAGTTCTATCTTCAGTATAAGATAAAATGATAAAGACTGACAGAGTTAACATTTTAAAATTCATTTTATACTTCTATATTTTTTATACTTCTAATTTTATTTTAGGTTCTATGACATAATTTTTCTACGCAAAGTCTTTTTGAAAATTTCATTTAATTAGTTGCAATATTATAATCTTCTGCATAGAAACTTGAAAGAGAGAAGAGAAATGCCAGGAGCCAGGGAGATGGCTCAGTGGAATAAGCGCAAGGGCATGAGTTCAATCCCCAGTTCCGCAAAAAAAGAAAAAAAAAAAAAAGAAAAGAAATGCCCAAGAGCATACAGAAGATCTACCTGAGAATAGAAGTCATGTATGTATTTAATTTTATTTCAAAAAGTTTAGCAGTGTCCAGCATATAGCGCACACTTTTAATATTTGAGTAAATGAAGCCAGCATTAAAACCTTCATATATTTTATTTTGACAATATTAAGGATTTGAGAAGATGCCATTGAATTTAATAATTTTGTTATCCCTCTAGGAATTATTCCTGTAAGGTGAGAGCAAAATAACATGAAAGGAAGACTACATAAATGTGTAAACACTTAATAGCTATAAAAATATTTACTTTGTGGTTTTTCAAAAAATAAATAAATAAATAATAAATAAAATGGAAAGGAGTATGCCTTGTCCTTACTGGCACAATGACTTAATTCTGAATTTGTCTTTTCTGCATGGACTTTTTCTCCCAAAGGTCTCATCCAGGGATTCACTTAATGCCTTATCAAATATCAAGAAATTCCACACAGCATTGGATCTTACACCAAGGTACACATTTGACATTCAAAGAAGTTGGGCAATGTTGTCACAGAATTCACTGGTAATACCATGTACTTTACCATCACACAGCTGGGTTGCTAGAAAAGTGGAATAGTCTTTTCATAACACAGCATAAGTTAAAGAGGAACTACCTTGCAGGACAGGCTAAGGTCCTTTTAAGATTTTGTACATGTTTTGAGTCAGCATCAACTATATAATACCACGTTTTCCATAGCCCAGATTTATGGATCTGGAACTTATGATCCACGAATGAAGTGGTGAATTAAATGTTACTACTCCCAATACATGTAGTGACCTCCTAACAAAATTTTGTACTGTTCTCATGACCATATGATCTGCTGGCTCGGAAGGAAGTCTTAGTTCCAGATGATTGTACCAGGAAGCACAATGGTATCACAGACATGGAAGAGAACAATTCCCTTGGTCATCTTAGCCTCCTTAAGGCTCTGAGGAAACAAGTTAAAAGACACATTACCAGCCGGGCTTGGTGGCACATTCCTGTAATCCCAGCACTCGGGAGGTTGAGGCAGGATTGTTGTGAGTTCGAGACCAGCCTGAGCTACAAAATGAACTTAAGGCCAGCCTGAACTGCATAGTGAGACCCTGTCTCAAAAAGACAAAAAAAAAAAAAAAAAAAAAAAAAAAAAAAAAAAAAAAAAAAA
>PVKA01003716.1:43410-71372 GCA_004027165.1 Ctenomys sociabilis | reverse complement strand
AAGGTGCCTGCTAGGAGTACCATGTCCTCTTATTCAAGTGCAACTGCAACAATACAATCCTAGCAGAATATTCAATAATCCAGAAAATTCAGTAATGAAAGTATAGTTCAATATATCAGGGAAAGAACAAAGACTTGCTTAGATACTTCCTCAATGACAAGGAAATATAGAAATGGTGGTAAAAATAAAAGGAATAAGAAGAGGTAAAGAAGAAGTGAAATTATCACTATTTGCAGATGACATGATACTTTACTTGGAAGACCCAAAAAATTCAATCAAGAAGCTACTAGGATTGACACAGAAATTCAGTAGCACAGCAGGATACAAAGTCAATACTCAAAAGTCAATAATAGCATTCCTCTACACAGATAACACACTGAGGGGGAAACTAAAGAAACAATACCTTTTCCAGTAGCACCCTGGAAAATGAAATACCTTGGAATTCACTTAACCAAGGAAGTCAAAGATCTTTTCATGGAAAATTACAACACCCTAAGAAAAGAGATTACAGAGGATTTCAGAAAATAGAAAGATATTCCATGCTCCTGGACAGGAAGAACCAACATCGTGAAGATGGCCATATTCCCAAAATTGCTGTACAGATTTAATGCAATCCCTATCAAACTGCCACCAACATACCTCCAAGACCTAAAGAAATCATTCCTAACATTTTTTTTTTAACTAGAAGCCAATTTTATTTAAATCAGGACTGCTCAACAAAAATATTCTGTCAGCCACTCGTGATCTGAATTCTGGTGTATGAGATTAAATTATGGTACACATACAAAAGCCATGAGCCATTTCTGTTCCGTAATAAATTAGGCAGTGACTATTACTCATTAGTAGCCTTTTTGAGGTAAGCTATTAAGTCTGCCTTTTCTTCCTTCTTGATGCCAGCAAAGACCATTTTTGTTCCTGGGATGTACTGATTCTCCAAATACTCCATCAAGGGCCAGGAAGATGGCTCGGTAGAATAAGCACTTCTCTTCTTTTGTTTAGTCCACTGAGAAGTGTGAAATAAGCAAAAGGGCCTGAGTTCAATTCCTGATTCCACCAAATACTCCATCAATGTATCTTCTCCCCAGGTGATACTTTTGTTCTTGTTGGAATCTGTGTAAGAGAATCCAGCAGCCTAAAAAGCCGGGCGTGGTGGCGCATGCCTGTAATCCCAGCACTCGGGAGGCTGAGGCAGGAGGATTGTTGTGAGTTCGAGACCAGCCTGAGCTACAAAGTGAGCTTAAGGCCAGCCTGAACAGGTGAGACCCTGTCTCAAAAAAGAAATCAAAAAAAAAAAAAAAAAAAAAAAAAAAAAAAAAAAAAAAAAAAAAAAAAAAAAAAAAAAAAAAGAGAATCCAGCAGCCTGACCTGTCTTCCGCCCAAAGGGACCATGAAGATTTGGCCTGGTCTTATGCTTGCCTCCCTTCTCAACGGTGTGGCACTGGGCACAATTCTGTACAAAAATTTTCTTGCCTTTCTCAACATCACCGATTTTCAAACCTGCTGCAACTTGTGCGCCAGGTGGTCACTGGTATTCCCTCGTTACCACAAGGAATGCTCCAGTTGGGAAGCCTGACATCTCGCTCTCTCCTAAAATTTATTTGGAACCAGAAAGGACCTAGAAAAGCAAAGGCAATCCTGGCCAACAAAGACAAGGCAGGAGGCATCACAATTTCTGACTTGAAATTATACTACAATACCATGTGATAAAATCAACATGGTATTGGCAACAAAATAGACCTGTAGATCAGTGGAATAGATTAGAAGATGCAGAAGCATCTAAGAAAACACTCAGCCATCTTATCTTCGACAAAGGGGCTACACAAGCTCATTGGAAGAAAGATAGCCTCTTTTATGAATGGTGCTGGAAAACATGGCTTTCTACATGCCGAAAACTAAAACTTGACCTAGCTCTATCACCATTCACTAAGTTAAAGTCAAAATGGATTAAAGATCTAAACATTAAAACAGAAACACTCCATCTCCTGGAAGAGAAAGCAGGAGGAACTCTTGAAGACATAAGGATACTTAGAGTTCATGAACAAACATATATTGGCATGGGAAGCTCTTGAAAGAATCAACAACTGGGATCAACTCTTCTTAAGGAGTTTCTGCATGTCAAAAGAAATTGTCAACAGAGTGAAAAGACAACCCACAAACTTTGAAAAAAACCTGACTAATAAGCAATCAGACAGAGGACTACTGTCTAGAATATATAAAGAACTAAGATATAACAGGGCCCTCAGATTTAAAGACCCAATTCAGAAATGGGCATCTGCGATGAATATACACTTCTCAGAGGACAAAATTAAAGAAGCCAATAAATATATGAAAAAATGCTCCACATTGCTAGCCATTCGTGAAATGCAAATAAAAACAACACTGAGATATCATGTCACTCCAGAAAGAATGGCTATCATAAGGAAATCTATCAACAAGAAATGTTGGAGAGGTTGTGGGGAAAAGGGAACACTTGTCCACTGCTGGAGGGAATGTAGACTGGTACAACCATTGTGGAGGGCAGTGTGGAGACTCCTGAAGAGTAGAACTGGAAATCCGACTGAAGCTGGCTATCCCCCTACTGGGAATTTTCCCAAAGGATCTGGATACATTGTATCATAGAGATATATGTGTACCTATGTTTATAGCAGCACAATGTGTGATAGCAAAATCTTGGAAACAACCAAGATGTCCATCACATGAGGAATGGTTGAAAAAGATGTGGTATTTCTATATAATGGAGTATTACTCAGTTATTAAGAATAAGTTTGAAGCATTTATACTGAAGTGGATGCCACCTGAACATATACTCATAAGTGAAATAAACCAGACACATATGTGTAAATATCATATAGTCTCCCTAGTATAACAAGCGAAAAGCAGAAATACAAAAGGAAACGTACAACTAAAATCAATTGAGTCAGATAAGGCAGTGAATGGCATATGCTGCAGCATACTAATCAGCTTTTCTTCTGGATGGTTAACAACCTAAGATCCCAAGTCAGAGTTGGAGAAACAGAAGAGCCACAAGGCCAGCCAACATTTTGGCCCTAGCCTTTCAAGGTCAGCGAAGACTCAGGACATAGGAGAACCTGCACTGCAACATCATGAAACTCAGGTGAGCTCCAAATTTTCTGAACAAGGAGATTATGCAGCCACAGAGGAAAGAGATTGAAGTTCTATAGTGTGCCTAGGGAGAGTCACATGAAGAGAAAACTTTCTCTCAAGCTCTCACGGAGAGGAATCTGGTCAAGCATTGGCCGTGACTCATCCACATGGATGACACAGACAAAGGAACTACAGAATAATGTACAGGACTACAAGATAAACCCTGAGAGGACTTCACTGACCACATAGGAAATACAAAGTTCTTGTGTTGGTATAGTCTTGATCTATCTAGGTCTTAACCATCCAGCAGAAAAGTATAAAAATGAAGTATACATCGTGGGGCCATAATATTAAGCTGAGCTGTAAATGATTATGTTCGACAATTTCTTTGAATAACTCACTATTGTTGTAGAATGCTGGTCTGTGTTGGATTGTGGTGTCGAGTTCAAGCACCTAAGTTAGTTGAATGACAATGGAGTGCCCACCTTTGACAGGTGTAGACAAAGGAACAGGTGTAGAAAGAAAAAATCATGATGTGTGTGTATAGACAGTACAGTTGGGATAGATAAACCTGTGCTTCTACATAGTCCTATGAGAGACAAGATCTGCACTAATGGTAGTTGGACAGGATATTATGTCGGCTTCTAGTACTACGGTCATCCACTAGGAAAATAATTATTGAATTTTTGATATAATTCAGGTATAAAAATAAGATAAGTAAGCAGCTACACTCTTAATTCACTGATAAGAGATATCTGCTAAAATAATATCTGCAAATATAATATCATGTATGTACCTTGTACAATACCAAAACATTATGAAAACAGTTTGCAATGTATTAATTTATCGAATCTGTATTGTTAAGGTGTCTTGAAACTGTCTGATTGACATTTGTAGTTCAATGAAATAAAGTAAAATAAAATGATAAGCTTGAAGCATTTATATTGAAGTGGGTGCCACTTGAACGTATACTCAGAAGTGAAATAAACCAGACATACATGTGCAAATATCGCAGTCTCCCTCGTATAAAAGTCATAAGAAGAAATACAAATACATATGTATAACAACAACTAAAAAGAATTTAATCAGATAGGGCAAACTGAACAGTGTATGCTGCAGGGTACTAATCCGCTTCTCTTCTGGATGCTTAACAACCTAAGCTCACAGATCAAAAATTGGAGAAATTCAAGGGCTGCAAGGTCAGTCAACATTTTTGCCCTAGCCTTTGAAGGTCAGTGAAGAGTCAGGACACAGGAAAACCTGTACTGTATGATCACAGAACTCAATTGGGCCCCAAATTTTCTGATCAAAGAGATTATAGAGCCACAGAGGAAGGCGATCAATGATCTACAGTGGGCCTGGGGAGAGTTACATGGAGAGAAAACTTTCTCTCAGGCTCTCACAGAGAGCAAACTGGTCAAGCAATGGCTGTAACTTATCCAAACCACTGACACAGACAAAGGATCTACAAAGTGAGGTACCCTGAAGGGACTTCACTGACCTCATCAGATACAAAAGCTACATTTTTGGTTACATAGATCTTGCTTTATCTCGGTCTTAACCATCCAGCAGAAAAGTATAAAAATGAGGTATGTAGAATAATGCCATAAGTTGATCTGTAAATGGCTATAGTCAACAACTTCTTCAGATAACTCACTATTATTGTGGATTGCTGGACTGTGTTTGATTTTGTCGCCGAGTTCAAGTACCTATAATGGTTTAATGACAATGGAGTGCAAATCTTTGACAGGTCTACACACAAAGGATACAAAGGGAACCGGGCGTGGTGGTGCAGGCCTGTAATCCCAGCACTCGGGAGGCTGAGGCAGGAGGATTGTTGTGAGTTCGAGACCAGCCTGAGCTACACAGTGAGCTTAAGGCCCGCCTGAACTGCATAGTGAGACCCTGTCTCAAAAAGATGAAAAAAAAAAAAAAAAAAAACAAAGGATACAAAGGAAGAACCATGCTGTGTTTGTATAAACAGTACAGTTAGGATAAATCTGCAGTACTTCTGTATAATTCTATGAGAAGCAAGATTTGCACTAATAGTGGTTGGACAGGATGCTGTGTCGGCATCTAGTACTACGGACAACCAACAAGATAAAAAGGTAGAATATATTAATTATTGAAATTGTACTATAATTCATCTGTAGAAAAATAAGATAAGTATACAGCTATATTCTCTTAATTCATTGATTAAAAACAAGCTGCTCTAATAGCGTTTGTAAGTAGTATATCATGTATGCACTTTGTACAACAAACCAGCATGAAAACAATATGCAGTGTATTAGTTATGGAATCTTTCCTGCTAATTTGAAACTGTCTCATTGCTATTTGTTCTTCAATAAAAAAATAAAAAATAAAAATTCGTGGTGCAATTTAATTGTAACTATCAGCTACAGAAACCAAGATTCTAATTGTAATAGTTCTTTCCTAATATGTCTCTATTGTATTATATTGATAAACTTACTACAGTTTAATCTTGCTCAACTTATGTTTGAGTGTTCCAGTTATGAAATGAGGAGAAAGCATCATCCAAAGGTGTCCCTCACTTGTGCAGAAGGAACTAGTGTATTTCCATTTAAATATAAACAAGTATAATATATTAGGTATATTTATGAGTTCCTCTTTTTAGCTGGAGACTTTGGTTTAGAGAACTGTCTGGATGTGAAGTAGTCAAGGGGTAGACTGTAATCATTAAATGACTATGTCAATTTGGGCATTACTTGTCCAACTAAATTTCCTCCGCAAATTGCAGGGTGGAGGAAAGACTAAACCAAGAGAGGACTATTGCCAAAAGATTGTTTTAGATCATTCTGTACCTGATTCTGTGGGAAGCCACTGAAAACAAATCTTGCAAATTCTTATGTATGTATCTTGTATTAAATTACACAACAATTCATAACTTTACACACTCACCATGGTCCACCTGACAGGTTACAATACTCATAGCAGTATAGTTTGCTCTTTTCTTACAAGTGGTAGTAAAATTAATACCTCACAAGTAATAGTAATGTAAGAATGAAATGCAAAGTGGTAAAATTAAGAAAAGCGTTATGAATCATAATATTCACCCAAATATGAAATAAACAGGTAAGATTATGCATATCACATTATTGTTTTCATACGTGCAGGTGTTTTGAATATGATAAATAAAACATTTAGTAAACTACAAGTAGTGAAAATAAAACTTCTCAAAAATATTTTTTATATATCTCTATGCATACAGGAATAAAATCATATTTAAAAGTAACTTTTCTTACACATTTGAATTATGTATGCCAAGAAAATTAAAACTGAACCCAGTGGGAAATGGCATCAATTAAAAACAATGTATAAAGGGGATTTTTAGTAGGATATATTTCCTAATAGTAGTAATAAAATTAGTGGTATAAATAGTAACCCTAATTGGAAGTGAGAAACAATACATTTGAATTCACCGACTTTAAGTAGAAGATAGTTTAAAGTCAATAGTTTCCAAAATATTTGTCAATGTTTTATAATAAAACACTACAGATATATACTTCAGATGTTCACAAGTGTTTTACTGAAGACAACAGAAAGAATACATTCTAGGGTAGCTCTATCTGGGAATTTCTGGAAAATTTATTAAAGAATATTTACATCAAAATTTTCATTAAATCTATACAAATCTGTACTACATGATGAATTTACAAAACAGGCTTAAACATATCTATTTTCCTCAGTGTGACTGCTTTTGATCAATAAAAGCTCTGCACTAAACATTATTCTCAGTGGTTATATACATGGTTTTCCAAATCAGTGTGAGATCTAGGCACATGAGGACACACTGTCAAAATCTTTCAAGTATCTTAGTCATGTAGTTACTCACCTGTGTGAGCTCAAGTCTTTGACAATATTTGTGTACAGCAAGTCTTTCAAAAATTCACATTAGGGGCTGGGGAGATGGCTCAGTGTAATAAGCGCTTCCCTGGCAAGCACAAGGGCCTGAGTTCAATCCCCAGTTCCACCAAAAAAAAAAAAAATACATCACATGAAAGGTTTAGCTGCAGTGTGAGCTCAATCCCCTGCTACACTACCTGCACAGAGTATGATTTCTCTCAAGCATGAGATCTTTCATCAATGAGACAGGAACGTTGGATGAATGCTTTTCCACATTGCTTACACGCATGTTCTATCTCCCAACTGTGAACTCTTTGATACACTTTAAATTTACTGTTAGCTGAATGCATTCAAACACTGTTTACATGCATACAGATTCTCTTCAGTGCAGCTTCTTATCTTACAAGAACTCAGTGTAGCAAATGCTTTTCCACTTTCTCACATACATATGGTTCTTGCCAGTGTAATTTCCTTTTATGTATTTTACAGTAACTCAGTGTAGAGAATGCTTTTCCACATTTCTCACATACATATGGTTTTTCACCAGTGTGAATTCTTTCATGTATTTTACAATAACCCATAGTAGTGAATGCTTTCCCACATTGCTTACAAGAATGAGGTTTGTTGCCGGTGTGAATTCTTTCATGTATTTTATAATAACTCAGAGTAGTGAATGCTTTCCCACATTGCTTACATGCATAGGGTTTCTCACCACTGTGAATTCTTTCATGTATTTTATAATAACTCAGGGTAGTGAATGCTTTCCCACATTGCTTACATGCATAGGGTTTCTCCCTAGTATGAATTCTTTCATGTCTTTTATAATGACGTAGTGTAGGGAAAGCTTTTCCACATTTCTCACATATATGTTGTTTCTCACCAGTGTGACTTGTTTCATGTAATTTACAGTAACTCCAAGTAGTGAATGCTTTCCCACATTGCTTACAAACATAGGGCTTGTTCCCAGTGTGAATTTTTTCATGCATTTTACAAACACTCTTGATAGTGAATGCTTTTCCACACTGCTTACATGCATAGGGTTTCTCACCAGTGTGAATTCTCTCATGTATTTTATAATAACTCAGAGTAGTGAATGCTTTCCCACATTGCTTACATGCATAAGGTTTCTCCCCAGTGTGAATCCTTTCATGTCTTTTATAATTAGACAGTGTAGGGAAAGCTTTTCCACATTTCTCACATGTATATTGGTTCTCACCAGTGTGACTTCTTTCATGTAATTTATAGTAACCGCAAGTAGTGAATGCTTTCCCACACTGTTTACAAGCATAGGGCTTGTCCCCAGTATGAATTCTTTCATGTATTTTACAAACAGTCTTGGTGGTGAATGCTTTCCCACATTGCTTACATGCATACGGTTTCTCACCAGTGTGCACTCTTTCATGTACTTTATAACAACTCTGTGTAGTAAATGCTTTTCCACACTTCTCACATACATGTAGGTTTTCACCAGTGTGACTTCTTTCATGTATTTTACAATAATTTAGAGTACTGAATGTTTTCCCACATTGCTTACATGGATGTTTCTCCCCAATATGAATTCTTTTGTGTATTTTATAATAACTCAGTGTAGTGAATGCTTTTGCACATTTATCACATACATATTCTTTCTTACTAGTGTGAATTCTTTCATGGATTTTGACACCCCTGGAACTGCTGGAGCCTTTTCCTCTTTGCTTGCATACAAAGGCCTCCATACCAGGCTGAGTTCTTCCCTTAAAATCATAGTAGGTTTTCCCACATTGATCAGATTGATAGGGATTGTCACCAGTCTTTCTCCTCAAATGCTTCTGAAAGGACTGAAAATCACTGCAGGATTTTCCATGTTCATTAGAATTACTTGGTTTCTCATCAAACTCCACATACTCACAGCGCTTCAGTCCAGTGTGAGGGAAAGCAGACACATTTACTGATAAATGCCCAGCCAGGGGCTTTCGACAAGGAAGGCTTCCAGCTGGCTTTGACGCCTGAAGCAATTCATTTTGACTCCAAACTTTATTTTGATCAAATGTTACTTTTTCATTTCTTTAATGAAAAGAAACAATAAAACTATCAATTATAATGAAAAGTTCTTCTTATCAATAATCTACCCCAATATATTCTGGCTTATGGTTGGCTAAAATATTTTGAAATTGAATAAACTGAATGCCTTGGTGGCTTCCTCCAAAACACCCATTTTCCAAACAATCTCAATACAGCAACATTGTTGCTTGTGATAACAATAATATATATGGGTGCTTTCTCTTTTTTAAGATTCTATTTATTTATTATTTTAATTTTGCGGTGGTGGTGGTGGTGTGCAACCAGGGATTAAACTCGGGCCCTTGTGCTCACCAGGCAAGCGCTTATTCTACTGAGCTATTTCCCCGGATCCTGGGCATTTTCTAAGAATTTTAAATTCCACTCCTATGGAAAGTGTGCTCAAAACATCTATTATTATAACAGTATGATTCATTTGCATTTTGAATATTGCTCCCAGGTCAGAAGTTATTTAGATGATGTATAACTCTTATTCTGATAGATACACACAGACACAGCTATCTTGAAGAAAAGTTCCTCTCAAAGTACAAAAATTATTTGTTTCTTATACGCCTATATAAATTTCATAAATGCAACTGAACACATTTTCATGCTATTAGTCACAAAATTTTTTTGTACTGTTGTATGAAGTAATGGCTCTTGTTGCATAATATTGCTTCTGACTTGATTTCTCGAATTGGAATATTTCTCTATTTAATTGTCTGAGTACTGAACATTAACCTGCATGGCTCATTTTAACAATTTTTGTAAGATTAAATAAATTTAAACATAAAATAAATAAATAAATGAATAAATAAAATTAACCATAGCCTCCTTTTTAGGGCTTCTTTGCCTATAGTTTTTCTAGTTCAATACCAACATTTAGTGAATGTTAGCAGTATTTATAAATAAGTTACCTTGCCAGGTGTGGTGGCGCAGGCCTGAAATGCCAGCACTTGGGAGGCTGAGGCAGTAGGATTGTTGTGAGTTCAAGATCAGCCTGAGCTACAAAGTAAGCTTAAGGCCAGCCTGAACTGCATAGTGAGACGCTGTCTCAAAAGAGTAAAAAAAAGTTACCTTAGGTTTCTTAAGCAGTTTTTGTATTCTTCAATTTGCTGGTTGTCCCAAGTCATTCCTACGTAGTCAGCATAGAAATACAAAAAGTCATTATATCATCACATTGAAATTAGCAGACAGCAATAAGCAGACAGCAACTAGATTCATGGAGCAATGTAAACAGGCCTAAGAAGTTCTTAAACATGTTTTAATATTCTATTTAAAGACTCTGTACCAATCAGCAAGAACCAATGCTCTGCCACTGCACACATGAGAAAATGTCATCCTTACCTACAGCAGTCATATTCATAAAAGTTTCCCAAATCACATCTTGGTAGAGCTTCTTCTGAGATGGATTCAGCACAGCCCACTCCTCCAGAGTGAAGTTTACAAGCACATCCTGCAGGGTCACTGCCTCCTAAATAATCACATGTACATATTGTTGTTTGTTTTTTGGTGGAACTGGGGAATGAAATTAGGCCCTTCTGGGTGCCAAGGAAGCGCTTGTACTACTGAGCCATCTCCCCAGCCCCACATGTATATATTGTGAAAGAAGGTTGAGACTCATGCCCTGAGATGTCTGAACGCCCCTTGTAAAACCTGAATTCCAGCCAATTCTGTTAAATATTAAATTCATGCCTTGGCCAACAAGCATATGCACATATTTTCACACAGCAATTCTGATGCTAGATTTGAACTCAATCCCATAGGAACAACAGAATAGTAAGAACTGGCTACACAGCATGGTCACAGAGGCTGTCTGCAAATCATCTTCTAGAAAACACAGGGGCAGATACATATCTAATAAATGATTCTGATACACCACAATTGGTAAATGTTTTAAAACCTAAATCTTCAGTTAATTAAGTCCTTTTTTTGGATGGTCACAAGCTTCATTTTGAAATTTGAAGCTGATTTCATACCAAAAAGGGGACTGAAACTTTAAATATATGTTTATGAATAATAATGAAATTACTAATGGAAAAACAGTATTAGAGCTAACCTATGTACCAGTAAAATAGTGGCATATTATGGCTCAGTGACATCGAATCATCACCTTGCACTGACATATAATAAATTCTACGAGCATGTAAGAAATTGACAAAAACAACAGAAATGAAATATATTTGACATAATACAAATGAAAACAACAAGAAAATTAGGTACTAATTGCAAAAGGAAAATTTCAGCAATCATGTTAGTACATGTCTATAAACACAACACTAGTCAGGCCAAATCAGGAAGATCAGAGTTTAAAGCCAGCCTGGTGTACATAGTGAGCTTGAGCTCAGCTTGAGCTACATATCAAGATATTGCCTCATAAAGAAAATAGGAGAAATTGATCATCGTAAAAATAATGGCAATTCAATAAGTATAAAATATTTGCTCTATATACAATTCAAGAATTTCACAGACAAAGTAAACATCAATGAACACAGATGTTAACACATTAAAAAAAAAAATGTGAGTCAAGAAAAACACTAAAGGCCAGGGTTCCATCCCCGATGTGCCATGCCACCCCACACCTGCTCAGGCAGTGATTGAAACTGGATGTGGTGGCACGCATCTATAATCCCTGCTTTTGAGAAGCTGAACACAGGCAGATCAATAGGAGTCCAATATATGTAGAGAGACCCCATAAACCCTGTACTAAAATATACAGAAAAAAAAAAAAAGAGCAAATCACTAATTATAAGCCAAGGTCCATGCCTGATCGCTTCACAGATGTAAATGAGAATACTAAAATTCCATCTGATTCCAGAAAAAATGGCTATTATCAGAAAATCAGAGGACACTAATGTATAAATACTAAAACCATGCTTGAAATATCTGTCATTTTGGTCTTCTAAATGTGTACTGCTTCTAATGCCTTATCAATTGCTGCTATACTCTTCAAGTTAAAATACAAATAAATAGGGGCCAGGGAGATGGCTCAGGAGGATAGCACTTCCCTGGCAAGCGCAAGGACCTGAGTTCAATTCCCGGTTCCACCAAAATAAATAGATAGATAGATAAATAGATAGATAGATGATATAGATAAATAAATAAAATAAATTTTAAAAATATTGTTATGCTCTTTTTAAAGCAAATGCTAAAAAAAAAGGTAATAAAAGAAAATGAGACAAGAAAGTCATTGGATTGTCCTGCTAAAATGTTACATATGGTTTGATTTCTAAATTTCTTTGTAAAAATATGTAATTGTTTTTTGACATTCTATAGGGATTCAAATTTTAGACTATCCATGGATGCTGGAAAATAGCAATTCTATTTTATGTCCAAGGTGTTTGATAATCAGACAAATAATGATGTTAAACACTTTACTGTCTCTGTTACAGGGTAATAATATCATTAAGCTTCTCTTCTGGATGGTATACAACTAGATTTTGAAGGCCAAAAATTAATAGATGGACCAAAAGAACAGCCAATATTGTGACTTTAGCCCTTCAAGGTCTGTGAGGACCCAGGACATAAAAGAACCTCTGCTGTGACATCCTTTAACTGGTGTCCCAAATTTTCTGATCAAGGAGATTATGGGGCCACAGAGGAAAATGATCAATGATGTAGAGTGTGCCTAAGGAAAGTCACCTAGAGAAAAAGTTCCCTCAGGCTTTTACTGAGGGCAAATTGGTCAAGCAATGGCTGTGACTCATTCAGATGGCTGACACTGACAAGGGATATATGGAGTGCTGTATATGGTTTCAGGGTAAATCCTGAGGAGATTTGACGGACCTTGTCAGATAATGAAAGTTACATTTTTAGTTATGCAGGTCTTGCTTTAACTCGGTCTTAACCATCCAGCAGAAAAGTGTAACCATTAGGCATAAAAGTAAAGGTTGTATTAATATGCTGAGCTATAAAAGGCTCAAGTCAACCACCTCTGACAATTGCCAGTTGTACTGATAACTCCCTACTATTATGGACAATTGGATGATATTGGGTTATTTTGCTGAATTCAAGTACCTACAATCTTTGGACTGGCTTCAACTGTGAAAAGGTCCTTTAAAGACTTCTCCAAATACAGTTTCTCTAACAGCAACGGAATACTCATCTCTGACAAAATAGAACAAAAATGGGGGATGTCTTGGGAGTCATAGAAGCTAGGAAATTGATCAAATGTGTGTAGGTGGGACTAGGCCTCAGTGCCTAAAGCAAACACGCTAACTCAGTCCTGAGATAAACATCCTATCTGGTTAAGGTCAGCTTATTAGTTGTGAGGAAATTTTCTGTCATGCGTTACTAACTTTGCAAAAGTATAAGTAAAGGACTATTTTGTTGGGGGAAAAAAGAAAGAAAAAAATCAATAGGAAATGCTAGAGGAACTGTGGGGCACAGGAACACCTCTCCATTGTTCTTGGGAGTTTAGACTGCTGCAACCACTGCGGAAATCAGTGTGGAGCATCTTGAAAACACTAGGAATAGAAGTCTTATTTGACTCCAATATTCCTATTCTTGGTAGTTCAAAAGAATTAAAAGTATCTATACCACTGCAATTAATGCGTAACTGTGCTGATAGTAGCATAGTTGCTAACAGCTAAAATGTCAGAACAACCCAAATGCCCATCAAAGAATGAAAAAAAAACAAAATAAAATAAAAATATATATATATGCCATAAAGAATAAACTGGAAGCATTCACTGCTCAAAGGATGTCTCTTCAGACCATTCTCTTAAGCAAAATAAATCAAATACAGAAGTGTAAAAAATTGACAGTGTAAATGAGAAAAAAAATTGTACAAGAAACATGGTAAAATAGGAAATTATTCAAAAGAAAAGAAATTAGGGAGGGGGCAGGGATAAACGAAAGGTTGGAATAGAAAAAATATGAAAATAAAGATACAATGGAAATAAATCTTTATACTGGTGGGAAAAGTGTTCAAGGTAGAGGAGACGAATGAGACAAAAAAGGAAAACCCAGGTATATGATGTACGGGTACAAATTCCCTGTTATAAATGCAATCACTGTATATTTTCAAATTGTACCAATTAATGGAATAAAATAAATAATAATACAAGGTCCATGTCTTTTTTTGTGAAAGACAAAAAGGTTTATTTAGTTCACAGTTACTGGAGGTTTCAGACTATATTTAGCTGGCTCTAAGGCACAGTGGCACATGGCAGAGGGCAACTTTTCATGGCGGTGGCAAAGAGCCAAGGTCCATGTCTTACTTGAGGAAATAACTGAAGAAAAGTGAGGTGTGGAAGAATAAAGTAAGACTTAATACACATTAGGATCCCACTGATACACTCCATACTCATTTTCTTTACTTAGGGCTTTACCAAAATTGACCTGTGACTCCTTTCCGTAGTCCAGAGAATGTATTGTTCTGTTATTCATGCCTATTTATGGAATTTTTGTCAACTAAACTTAAAAAAAATCTTCCATCTCCTCAACAATGGACCTGAAGAAAAAGGATTTTTCCTTTGATTCACATCTTAGAATTTATGAAGAATAAAAGAGTAAGAGAGGAACAAAGCCTTCAAAAGCATTTTCTTTAGCAATTTCCATAACACTGAACACTCAAAGGATTGGAAAACAACATTATTTATGGAAAATCACATATGGTAAACTTAGGGAAGGTGCCAGAAGAGGAGTGTGATTGACAATAATGTAAGAAGGGTTTGAGTCAGGAAGTGCGTTTGTCACCTGGATGCTTCCATCCATTACCTAGGTCTCAAGGATGAAATATTTGGAATATGTACACATTTATGTTTATTATCATTAAATCTCACTAATTTTTTTGAGAATAATAATTGGGAAAAAAGAATAGGAAATGACCAATAACAAAGTTTATACGCATTAATCTATCTGCCTCTAATATGACAACTTGAGACATATTGTACAGACAAGGCAGAAAAAAGCAGGACCAGTATTTTTCTTTGTTCTATCAAAAATTCAAATTCAGTATCATTTTCACAATGATACTGAAAAACAGCATAATTTTTAGGCACATGAAAGACAATAAAAAACAAAAACAGCATTTAAAATAATACAAGTGCTGACACAGCAGGACAGTCAAGTAACCAAACTATGAACTTCCCCACAATGGAGTATGGATGAAGTTGTCCACCAGAAACCTAGAACAATCTCTCCACAATCGTAATAATCTATAGTTACTTCAATTATTAAGTCATTCTAAGTCCAAAGGGAGAAAATCAAATAATTATTTTGCTTGATGATATGAGTAAGAGCCAAATTGATTCTAAAACTCAAGCCTATGGCCATGATTGAGGTAGTTATATAAGAAATATACTGCAGGTAATCTTAGTTGATTTTCTCAAGTCCATTTGATTCTATGGATCTTTGCACATTTATGTAAATGCAGTACAAATATCTGCATCTCAATGAGTTTTTGCTTCTTCAGATGTAATCAATTCTATGCTCAGTCTTAAATCAAAACAATCACAATCTTAAGATGAGCTCTTGAAAAGAAATTCTTACAACATGAGGTAACATATTCCACAAGAAATTTGCCTCAAAGAAAGCAAAAGGGAAGCTGCTTAGGTTATAAGCCCACTTTCCCACCATTCATAAGGTAGCTTTCACTCAGAAGGTTAAACATATTTCCAAAGTTATAAACTTACTGGTGCCTACGCATCCCAAAGGAGCTCAATCACTGGTGATAAGAGATATATGAGAAGTCAGGAAATGTCGATCTGGGCCTTCTTCACACCACACTCATCATGACAGGGTGAAATCACTGTCCTGTCCTGTCTCCACACTGAGCACAGCATTCACCACAAAAGTATTAAAGTCTGATTTTTGACTTCCAACAATTCTGCTTTTCAGCTCAAATGTGTATTTTTGGTTGAACTCTAACCAATTCTACAACAAAAAATGGTGTGCCCCAAATCAATCTACAACCCCAAACTTCCAAAATGTTTGAAAATTAGAGCATAATCCTAGAGTACTTCAAAGACTGCTGTCCCAAGCATCTGATGCTATATTTCATTATAATTCATCATTCTGAAGTTCCAAAGCTATACAAAAGAAAATACTGTCTCAAAATGGCTTATAACAAAAAGAGAAGGGCATTTCTACTGTACAGAAAATTACAGTAATTTTACATTGTTTCCTTGAGAATCTAGGAAACAGTAAATAGAAATGTACTGCACACGTAACTGATCTCAAATTCATACTTATCTAGGGAAAGAAGTTTTTAGTCTTTTTGGAATGATCCCGTAACATTCTCAGTGGGAAACTGTTAGGTAAGAACTCATGCAATCGACCAGAGCAGGCATTTTGATGTGAGTAGATTGACTGGGGGACAGCAAGCAGGCTGGCTGTCTAGTGGACCAACATGACAGTGAATAAAGGAAGGGACAGAAGACTTCAGAGGATCTTTCAGGGAGGGTGATTGCAGACTGGAACAGCCAGGTCACAAGTCATTTATCTTCCTTGTGGTTTAATTTTGTTTACCAAGGGAGTGAGCTAAGACCAAGATGGGGTAAGGAGAAGTTAGCCAAGCCCTGAGTACAGTGTGGGGCATGGCTTGGATTGGGGTTGGTGTAGATTACCTAGGAAACCAAGAAAGAGAATGTTTGGGGCAAGATGCCTGGGGAACTCTGAGTTCTGACCTATCATCCCAGACTCTTTGATAGCAAAAAGGTGAAAACTCATCTGACTACTTCACGCTGAACAGAGGCATCGTGTGGCCATGAATCTGGAGATCAGGGTGAGGAGCTGTCCTCATTGAAGGAGTATCATTGGAGTAAGGCCCAGTAGGAGTAATCTGAAAGATGCATTTCACTAAAATTTTGGGTGGGTGTCACTGTTAGTGACAGTATTGTGGATTAGGGAAATGAAACAGGGCTACCATGAACATAACAGCAAGCCCTACGAGGGGCCCTAGAAGTGGAATGAGCCAAAGGAAGATGGAGTTTTATGTATCGAGGTGCCACACAGAAACAACTTTGTCTACTTTGCATTGCTTGAACATGTAAGATTATGGGAAGAGAGGAGTTGTAAAAGGGAGAAATCAATTGCTGAAGTTTTTTTGGGAAGACAGGAGTGTGTTGTTGGATATGTCCAGGATGGTCATGAGATCAGGCCTTGGAATGGACATATACAGGCAACACTTGGTGAGGTTGTTGGTCTGGGTAGAAGCAAGAAGGAAGTCTATAATCTGAATGAGTCATTTTACCATGGCCATGGTGGCCAATGATGGGCTTCGTCCACTGTGAAGTGTGGGGGCTTTGAAAGTATGTGAAAGACAAGGGAAGGGAGAGAGAGGAACTGGCTGTGTATTGAAGTTAGGTTTATAGGATATACACTGTTGGGGGAAAGAGAGTTGAGAGAGAAGTGCAGCTTCTAGAGGAGCTCTCTCCCCATGAGAGGTATGGGAAAGGTTGGGATAATTAGAAAATTATGAGTGAAGAACAGTGGAGTTAGCAGGAAATGGGCCTGTCTGAGGTGTCATGTAGGCCATCAACACCCTCTATGGAAGCCAGGCATGGTGGAACATGCCTGTAATCCCAGCACTCAGGAGGCTGAGGCAGGAGGATTGTTGTGAGTTGGAGACCAGCCTGAGCTACAAAGTGAGCTTAAGGCCAGCCTGAACTGCACAGAGACCCTGTCTCAAAAAGACACACACACACACACACACACACACACACACACACACACACACCACTTTCTATGGAGACTGTATACCTAATTCAGTAACTTTAGAACTTAGGAAGAACACTATATGTGGTGTCTGTATCATCAAAAAAATTTTTACCTGAGATGTCCAGTGACACTTGGGACTCTGACAAAGATACTTTGATGTGAGCCGTGGACCCCAAGCTCTGTTGTTCCTCTTCAGCGGCAAGACCAAGCTGACAGATCAAGTATTGATGGATCTGGCTGTAGCAAGTTTTCCTGTGAGGGCAGGGAACTGGATAACTTACTTGCTTTCTGGTGGACAGGGTAGTCGCATTTCCAGTGGCCCTTGAGATGGCAGGTTAGGAAAGGTTTGTGTCCAGTGTCTTTCTTCACCTCACTTGCAGGAAGAGCTCAGATAGCAGCAATGTTTAGGTTTAGTATTACCTTGTTAAGGTACTACTTTGATGGGAGTCCCAAGTGTCACAGCCAAAAGTTGGCACTTGTGTATAGTTAGTTTTGTCTCTATCTATGTCTTAATAAAGACATAGAAAGTCAGGTTAAGTAAGTTTCCTTAAGAGGTTTGAAAGCTGAGATTTTTCTTTTTAGCTTGGCATGAATCTCATGAGCAGGTTGGGATATAAAATCGGAATTAACAACAGTGATTTTTCAGGGGGGCAATATACTTGATTATCAAACACCTTGAAATATAAAATGTGACCAGAGAACTGCTATTTCTTATTAACCATAGACATTTTAGCAGTTAAATTCTTGTAGAATGTCAACAGATAGTAGTTAAACTTCTACATAGAATATTTAGTATCTGGAGTCATACATAGCAGTGTCACTTAACAGTCATAACAGACGATGAGAAAGATAACTGATGAGCCAGGCGTACTGGCATATGCCTGTAATCCCAGCACTTGGGAGGCTGAGGCAGGAGGATTGTTGTGAGTTGGAGACCAACCTGAGCTACAAAGTGAGCTTAAGGCCAGCCTGAACTGCATAGTGAGACCTTGTCTCAAAAAGACAGAAAAGAAAGAAAGAAAGAAAGAAAGAAAGAAAGAAAGAAAGAAAGAAAGAAAGAAAGAAAGAAGGAAAGAAAGAAGGAAAGAAAGATACACTTCTAATGAAGTGTACAGGGTCTCCTGAGTAAAAGATCATAACACCTGGAAATGTAGATAATTTGAGTTTTCATTTTCCTATATGTATCCCTTTTATTTTGTTGCCTTGCCTGAACTTTATCTCTAAGGTTTCATGTATTTTATCCACAGGAAATGGTGAAAGTAGACACCCTAGCCCCACTTCATATTTTAGAGGAAAGAGTTTAGCTTTCATTCATTTCATATATACTGTTCAGATTGGATTTACTGCATGTAAGCTTTATTTTGTTGAGTTCAGGTGATTGTGTAGATAGATCCTTCAGTACTTTTCTTGCAAAATGTTTGATTTTACTAAAAGCTTCAGCATTATACTTAGTCGTGTGATTTTTGTGTTTTATTCTGTTGATGTGCTGTGTGGTATTTATTTGGTGTTTACTGAACCATCCTTACAAATTTGAGATGAATTTTACTTGTTTATAGTGAGTAATGATCCTACTGAATTGCTAGTCATTTGCTGAGGATCTCTGAACATATGGTCCACAAAAAAAGGAACTGATAAAAGATAAACTCGGGGGGCTTTTATTGGTAAATGGATGCAAATACCAGGCATATTTCTAAATTAAATAAATCAAACCCTCATGTGTATGATTATTGTCTCCCTATTGTAAGAACCTGAAAGACTAAATGAAATCCAATTGTAAAATGGAAGCCACTTTTCTATGGGAAGGAAAGACTGGGATGTTGGAAAGCAGAAAAGAAAGGAAGAAGCGATTATCATGATACCTTGAGTAGTACGGCTGATATCTACCGGTCTATCGAAAGGAACAGTAAGTGGTCAAATTTTATTTTTTTCTTTTTAGTTATTTTTTGATTTTTTTAACCAATTTTTCATAATTCTATCTAGTAGTCTAAACAACTAATTTGAATACAACAATATGCAATGTAGGGCTGGCAAGATAGCTCAGCGGTCTAGAGCGCCTCTCAGAGACTGCGGTTCGAGCCCCAGCACCACATGCCATGCCAGCCCCTCCCCCCAGGGCGGGCTGAGCTGACCCCCCCACCCCCGCAAAAAAAGAATCCGTGATGTGTAGCGAGACACTGTCATAAATAAATGAATTTAAAAATATATATATGCAATGTAGCAACCACTTTTGAATGTCTAATTTTTTTACTGTTCTTTATTTTCTTTAAATAAGAACAGGAGGGCTGGCAAGATAGCTCAGTGGTCTAAAGTGCCGGCTTTGGCAAGTTTAGGCAAGCTCTCAGTTCCATCCCCAGCACCACATGCCGTGCCAGCCCCTCCCCCAGGACGAGCTGAGCTGACCCCGCCCTCCCAAAAAAAAAAAAAAAGTCCATGATGTGTAGCGGGACACTGTAATAAATAAATAATTTTTTTAATTATTCATTTAAAAATAAATAAATAAATAAGAACAGGAAAACACAAGTGTGCCTCCCTCTACCATCTTTGCTTTGGGAAATGAGAATGCATGCAATTCCTTGACCAAGAAATTCACCAGAACTATTATGTTAAACACAAGTGGAGCTCATGAAGATAATGTACAATATATCCCACAAGTAAGAACTGCATTTCTCCCCCACACCCCCAACTGGGAACTGAAGTCAGGCCCCTGTGTTTGCCAGGGAAGCACCTATTCTACTGAGCCACCTCCCCGGCCTTATTTCAAAGTATAGGATAATAATAAACAGGCAAGGAACTTAGTGCTTTCAGGAGGAACAATTCCAGTATAGAAAAGCAGATTAAGATCAAGTTTAAAGTAATTAGATCCCAACAATATAAACACCCCCCTCACCCCTGGAGCAAGCTGAGACAGTGATTTGAGAGTGTGCGGTGGGGCAGGCTGGTAATCCCAGCAACTGGAGGCTGAAAACAGGAAAATCACAGTTAGTCCCATCTATGCAGTGAGACCCTTTAGACCCCATACTTACAAAAGAAAAAGAAAAAAAAGGGAAATGTTCTCTTTGAACCTTGCACATGATTGCTGTCTTGTGTGCTAAAAACGTGCAACCTATCTTGTCATCGTGATTAATCCAAATGGTGCAACCAGTTTAAAACACACACACACACACACACACACACATATATATATGAATATGCTTTATAGTTGCATATGCTCTACAGCTTCACTTTTTGAAACATTATGCTGTTCTCCAAATTGGGTTGCTAAGGAATAGCTGCTTCCTATAGCACTTAAAACAAGAAAAAATCAGTGTCACCTTTTTACCAAGATGGTGCAGAAGGCAAAGAAGGAAGCCCCTGCCCCTCCCAAAGCTGAAGCCAAAGTAAAAGCTTTAAAGGCCAAACAGGTTGTGCTGAAAGGCATCCACAGCCACAAAAAAAGAAGATAAGAACATCACCCACCTTCCACCGTCCCAAGACACTGAGGCTCCGGAGGCAGCCCAAGTACCCTCAGAAGAGCACCCCCCGAGAAATAAGCTTGACCACTATGCCATCATCAAGTCCCCCCTGACCACAGAGTCAGCCATGAAAAAAATTGAGGACAACAACACACTCGTGTTCACTGTGGATGTCAAAGCCACCAAGTACCAAATCAAACAAGCTGTAAAGAAGCTGTGACACGGATGTTGCCAAGGTCAATACCCTAATCAGGCCTGATGGAGAGAAGAAGGCCTATGTTCGACTGGCTCCTGATTATGATGCATTGGATGTTACCAACAAAATTGGGATCATCTAAACTACTGAGTCCAGCTAACTAATTCTAAATACATACTTTTTTTCTCAGGAAAAAAGAAACAATCAGTGTCATATTCTGCAGAGGACAGACAGTAAGCAGAGTTGAACAAATGACTATACAGATGCTACGAGTGGCAGGGAGACATCTTCATCATCTCAAAGATAACTGAAGATAAAATGTTTAGAGAAGCACAATATATCAGATTGTTAGACAGAAATATTATAGGCAGCGACACAAGGCAAGTCCCCCAATGAGGAGATACCTGGCAACTGTGGGAGAGACAGGCACCTCTGATGTGGGCCTGACCTCAAGACAAAAGATTATACAACTGCAGACACACATTTCCATGGGGACAGAAATCAGGGATCCATATTCTCAATAGGTATAAATCACCTTGAAACAACAGGAAGAATCACTAACCCAATCTCCTCGGTGAAAAGCCCTTGCTCTGTATTCAAGCCTCTTGCTACCTGACTCATTTTCGCACTGGTCACAATTTAACCAATTTTAACTGAATAATGATGCTTGTGATCTTAAACATAGTTTTGTTCCATCTCATGCCCAGATAACAAGTTCTCATGTTTCCCCACCTTGGACCTGACTCCCCTCTTGGTTTTGCCTATAAAAAATCCCTACAGAACACAGGTTCCTTGTGAAGTACTCAGGCCCCATCTGATCCTCTCTGGGACAGAAGCTTTCTTTCCTTCAAAAATATATTATCTTAATCACCATTGTGCCTAAAGTTCATAATTTGGTTTTAGAGAACATATCCCAGCTATTCCTCAGGTTTGCAAATTCTTTTCCCCTGTGTCATTTTTTACCATGATCTGTATTTGGGAAAAATATGTGACACAAAGTCAAATTCATAATGAAACATTAAATATGTCATGTGCTCCCTTGAATGCAGTACAATATAAATCACTGAGTGGTCACCTATGTTTGTTTTGTATTTTAGGGAAGGGTCTATAAGGTGTCCAGGGTCTCACTACCAGATTGGACTTGTAGTGATCCACCTGTTCCCAGCCTCCCAAGAGCTGGGATTTCAGGCATGCACCACCACGCTCAGTCTTAACTGTGGTCTCAGTAAGGCCCAGGAGCCAACCCAAACCCCTAGTCCCTGTGCCTGGTTGCTGGCACTTTAATCCGCTGAGCTACTTGGCCAGCCCTGATTGGTCACCTATGGTGTCACTTTTTTTTTTTTTATAAAGACAATAAAAAAGAAAAATAAACGTTAGAAACAACATAGAATTTCACTAAGTAAAATAACAGGAATTCAATAGTGTTGTTAGATTGCATTTTGTTGCTTTCAAATTAGTTGTTCGGATTACCAGATATAAGTATGCAAGTATATATCTGACTTATACCAGATATAAGTCAGAGAAAGTAACCAAAAATAAAAAAGGCAAGGAAAAAAAAAATTAAGCTTTAACTGTGTCATTGTTGACAGGGCAGTAACTCATAGTAACTGTATCCACTACGATCAGCAAGTATTGTGCCAGGTAGCACCAGTGTGAGTAAATTTCAAAATGAAGATTTGTATTAAACTTTTCTCTTTTAGATCAAAACAACTTCATGGTGGTTGGACAGGATATTATGTCAGCTTCTAGTATTATGGGACAACCACTAGGAAAATATCAAGGTAGAAAGTATTAATTATTGAATCTTTGACGTAATTCAGGTATAAAAAATAAGATATGCAAACAGCTACACTCTCTTAATTTACTGATAAGAGACATACGGTGTAATAATGTCTGTAAGTATAATATCATGTATGCACCTTCTATGATAACAAAACATTATGAAAAGTTTGCAATGTATTAATTTATCAAATCCATTTTGTCAAGGTATCTTAAAAAACACTTCACTGAGGACCTCATGCATACAAACAAGGTAGTCCGTAGTAGTGGTGTTGTAAATCGGATAAGAGATATTACAGGCAGGCAGACAGGGCCAGGCTCTCAAGGAGAGCCTTGCAGGGAAGACAAGGTGACTTTGCAACTTCAGAAGTGGCAGACGCCCCTACTGTGGGCCAGACCTCAGCACAACAAAGGCAGCCACTTACATACCTATGAGTACTGATCAGGAGGAAATCAGTCACTGACCCAGCCCCCTACAGGAAAGGCCCCAGTTCAGTATTCATGCAATTACCTACAGTGCACTTTTTGCAACAAACAATGCAGTCACCTCCCTGCTGAAAGGAGTGGCAGCCACTCCCTACCTACTAAGTTTCTGAGATTCCAGGAATTTAAAACCAAACATCCAGTGTTTTGCTAAAATCCCACTTTCCTTGTATGCACATGCTGAGAAAATGGGTTTGAGAACTTGAGCGCAAACTGGCAGTTCTAAATCCATACAAACTTTTGTGATAAATGCCCACTAACCCACTAAGCACTTACTGTGCTTTGTTTATCCATAATTAGCTCTGGATTCAGTGGCCACAGAACACCTACTAGGGACACTTCATTGGAAATAAGAATTGCAATTCTTATTTCCAATGAAATCTCTCCTAACATCCTTGTTTGGGCTTGGAATTTCCTTCTCCGATGTTGTAAGACCACGAGCACTTCTGGTGCAGTAGCACGACTGCAGAGATCCCGTGCACAAAATTAAAATGAGGAATTTTTCAATGCTGTGTATTAAACCCAGGGTTCCCCAGAGCCTCTGCTCTCTCCAGACTCCTGCAGATACCTGTGTGCTGACCAAGAAATGGGAAAACCTTTGAGAGGATGATGCAGCACCCAAGACCAGGAAGACCTCCGGGTCCTGAGCTAAGCGAGGAGGCTGTGCACTGCCTGAGCTGGTTCTGACCACTTCCAGAACACAGAGGATTCCATCCCATCCCGAGCTCCTGTCCCCAAAAGTTACCATTGTGCTCGACGATGGTCTCCTAGGATCCTTCCAATGCAGCTCGCAGCCAGTAGAAATCACAGAGAAAAGGTGGCTTAATCAGCGGGTCCCGTCAGGAACACACTCATGTTTCGCACTGTGGCGCGATCACAAAGGAAGTGCCCTCCTCCCTTAGCCTCCCTGGTTGGAAAATTCGGAGAGCCCGCGTCTGCATCGCTGATTGGCTCCTCCTCATCTGTCACTCAGCTCAACGGAGCCAGCCAGAGAAACATCCCTCCGCCCACAAGGGTGGAGCACAAATGATGGCTTGTACCCTAGGAACCTGTGTACCTACCAGTCTCTGTCCAGCGCCTTCAATCTCACCTGGCCTGAGTTTTCAAAGCTCCTGTGGTTTTCTTAATGGACTCGGTGGACTCTTCTTAAAAATGGGACACAACTATGCTCAAAATGCTCCAGGGCTAACGTCCTATGGAAGAGTCAATCCCCTGATGTCAGAATACATAAATGCAGCCCGGGCCAGAACAGTTAGAGTACAGTGAGGGCCTGCAGTTGAGCAGGAGACAGTTGTTTGATTGCCAAAATTGTCACACTATCTCGCAATCTAATTATTTTCATTCATGAAAATGTATATATGATCTCAAACAGTGAAATTGTTGTGTAAATGAAGATATTAGTGTTGGATGATAGCAGTATTTACAAAAAAAGTAAAGATGAAAGAAAAGCATGCTAACCCTCTCAGGCTTTATGCTTTATCTAGGGTCATAAAAAATGCCTGAATTCTGAAGATAAATACATTTTCAAGTATGAATACCAGAAAGACTGTTGCAACAGCCCCACATTGGACCCACCAGACCACTTGCTTGGGGTGAAGCTGGGACAAAAAGGGACTTTAGGCTGTGAGCTCACCAGGCCCTGTCCTGGTTTATCAATTGTTGAAATCCTCCAACTTTTAAAATTATTATTCCTCTAAGATATTACCTGGAGTCTGGTGATGACACTTGCTTAATAATTTCTTTGGCTTGAGAGATGTTCAGGGTTTTTGTTTTGTTTTGTTTTGTTTTGTTTTTTGTCTTTTTTGAGACAGGGTCTCACTGTGCAGTTCAGGCTGGCCTTAACTCACTTTGTAGCTTAGGCTGGTCTTGAACTCACAACAATCCTCCTTCCTCAGGCTCCTGAGTGCTGGGATTACAGGCCTGTGCCACCATGCTCAGTTCGATGTTCAGGATTTTAACAATGCATATTCCTTCCTGTGATTGTGTGTCCTGAGGGACCAAATCTCTTCCCTGGTTCCTTCCTCTCAGCTTCTTTCCTTTCTTTCTGGAACCTAAGTCTCTTAAATTCAGTATTTTATCTTTTATTTCTATTTACTGTGACATTTCTGCATAAGAAGCAGTCAGCTGAAGACTACAGTTCATTATAAAATGAGATAAAATATTTTACTTTTTATGCTTTGTGGTATGATAATCTCAATCTTCCGGGGAAGACCTAAACTAGGCAGTAGAGTAAGCACTTCCCTGGCAAGCACAGGGTTCTGAGTACAATCCCCGGTTCTGCCAAAAATAAAAAAATACAAAATTAAAAAAATTCCTTTTAAGTCCAAACTAGACAAAATGGGAGCTCTCCTTGTTTTACAAGAAATCTCTACGCTGATTTCCACAATGTTGCCCTAGTCTCCATTCCCATCAAAGGTGAAGAAGGGTTCCTTTAACCCACATCCCCTCTACCATTTGTTATTTTCTGATTTCTTGATGATAGGCTTTATTTCTCAAATGATACGAAATCTCAGTGTTGCTTGAATTTGCATTCCTTCATTGACCCAGCTGAATATTTTCATGTATTTATTTGCCATTTATATTTCTTCATCTGAATAGCATGTATTTTTTTCAAATGCTTATTTTTGGATTAGGTTTTTAATTTGGGGATGACTGATTTTCAGTTTAAATTTTAAATTTTTAATACTGTGACACCTACATATATTAATGGGATACACTATGATATTTTAAAATATGAATACAATATATAATATGTATTAATTGGTTGTGGTTAAATTAACCTTTTATCTCACCATGACTTTGCAGTTGTAGACTTTATGTTCCTCTCTTCTGGTTATTCAGAACATATTTACAGGAGACTGAATGGTAAATGTAAAATGTAATAATGTATCCCATAGTATATATTACATAGCAAGAGATTTTATGTGTTTTATTTGTGTGTTAATTCTGCGTTTCAAAAGCAGAAATGGCAGGGGAGATGGAAAGACAGTGAAAATTTAAGCATGTATTTCATGAAACCCAACACTATAAATTCCATAGAGGAATTTCAGACCTAAGTCCTGCAGACCCACTCAGACTGAAAGAGGCCTGGGCTGTCCCAGGACACTGCTCTGAGTCCAGCCAGGCTGCCCCTCCTCCCCTTAGCACAAGACATTACATGGTGCTGGGTGGAGACTGGGAACCAGGCCTCTTGCACTGGCCCCCCTGAAAGAGCTGTGCATTCTCATGCTCTGTGAAGATGAGAAAAGACTGCATTTCATGAATTGAAACATATATTTCTTCATGAGACAATGCCACCTCGTGGTGATAAAATTGGTGTACTTATTCTTAGATGATGTTGATGAGAATTTGACAATTGAAAGACACCTGTCTGGAAATTTATAAGTTACTTTGAGAGATGTATTTAAGTCATGCTTGTGCTTCCAATGAAATTCATATTAACTGAAAGAAGAAATTCAATAAATAATATATATATATATATATATATATATATATATATATATTTTTTTTTTTTTTTTTTTTTTGTATTTTTAGGACGGGGTCTAACTACGTAGATTAGACTTGTAGTGATCCACCTGTGTTCAGCCTCCCAAGAGCTGGGATTACAGGCATGTGTCACCATGACCAGTCTCAATCTCCTGAGGGTGGGGCTGGCACCAGGGACCAGAAGCCTGGCCTCTGTGGCTGCCTAGGCAGGCACTTTAGTTTGCTAAGTTATTTGGCCAACCAAATAAATATCTTTATGCAGGGTCTGGGGAGAAGGTTCAGTGGGATAAGCGCTTTCCTGGCAAGTGCAAAGGCCTGAGTTCAGTCCCTGGTTCTGCAAAAAAATAAAAAATAAAAATCTTTATGCAGTTAAAATTTAACAGAGATTATTCACTTCAAACTTCAATATCTCATAAGTCATCTGCAGTTTATGTACTGTAGGATCTCCTGAGGTCATGCAATGTCAAAACAAACAGCAATGGTGGTTGGACAGGATATTATGTCGGCTTTTAGTACTATGGTCATCCACTAGGTAAATAATTATTGAATTTTTGATATAATTCAGGTATAAAAAAATAAGATAAGTAAGCAACTACACTCTTAATTCACTGATAAGAGATATCTGCTAAAACAATATCTGTAAATATAATATCATGTATGCACCTTGTACAATACCAAAACATTACGAAAACAGTTTGCAATGTATTAATTCATCGAATGTGTATGGTTAAGGTGTCTTGAAACTGTCTGATTGACATTTGTATTTTAATAAAATAAAAATAAATGAAAAAAAAAAAAAAACAGACAGCAAAGCCAGAGGCAGACTGGAAGCACTTACTCCCGAACTTCCTTCTTGGCCCCTGCTCCTGGGGCGCTGCCTGCTTCTCTATGGACCT
>PVKA01003716.1:21021-43310 GCA_004027165.1 Ctenomys sociabilis | reverse complement strand
AATACATGGATCCATCTCCTGTTCTCAGACTGTCCATTTTGATGTACAGTGTCTTCTTGCTGCTCTCTCTGGGGGTGATGAAGTGGCCCTTCTTGGAGTCTGTGTGGAAGATGGTTCCACTGTTATAACTAATGGTTGAGAACCACCCCAGCCCTTCCCTGAACCTGGCAAATCAATCTTATGTCAGAGGTACTGAAGAAGAACCTGAAGGATGCATATGATAGCCTCAAGGGATCCCCAAGATGGGCCAAGCCTCCCCCAGAGTCCAACAGCTTCTCTTCCCTCTGAGCAATGAAAACAGAGACATCCTGCTCAGGAAACATGTCACTCATGTCCAGTGCTCATCCCATTTATGATGAATCACACGATCAGCATCTCTTGTTCCTGATAAATCACAAAAAGAATAATAAGGAAAACTAAGGTCAGTTCATGCTGTATGGTGATCATTCTGAGTTCAGCCCTGATCCCTGAGGGAAAGCACTGGGCTTTTGAGGCGGGGCTCCTCTCTAGAGCTGCAGTCTGGGTTGGGTTGTTTTCATCAGAAAAGGGAGACTCTATTTGCATGGACACCTGCTATGAAGTAGGTTCAGGGCACGGGTGTGTCAGAGATTGTATGGTCCACAGGCACTGATTGAGGAAGAACAAGATAATGTATTATTGTTTATGTCATAATGAACAATTGGCCCTCATTTTTTTTTTTTTTAGCTTGATATTCTTGATGGAGGAAATGAAAACAACATTGAAATTGCTTTCTGTTTTCTAGTTGGTTCACTTTTCAAGGAGCACTGCACTCCGGTTCAGCCCAGAGCCCTCTGCAGTTCCCTTGCTGGGTAAAGTGAATTAGGAACTGGGACGTGGGGTTCTTGGCTTCTCCCAGATTGGCTGCATAAATGCAGGTTTTGATTAAGTCTAGGGGAGTTGAGGACCGTGAGTCACATGGGTGAGGGGAGTCCTGCAGGGCACAGAGAAAAAGCCACAGAGCATTCCTGAAAGACCTGTGTGAAACTCTGGAGCTCTATGCGGCTCACAGCCTAGACCCCATAGCCATCACACACAGAGTCTGGGAGAGATAGCTGAGGGTTGTGAGAGGGACATGTTGTCACTTGGTGTGGCACCAGAATAGCAGGCAACCCCGTGGGTCCCACTGTGACTGTCCTTTCCCCAGCATAGTTCTGCTACTGTTGCTACTGCTGCACTTAGGGAAGCCGAAGCTGTTCCTGTGTGGAGGGGGAGAACCTGTCATGGGACACGGGGCCTGACCCTCCTGCTACAGAGGGGGAAGGCTGAGTCACAGGCTGTGTTTGCTGGGGGAAGCTTCTGGGCCTCCCAGCTGGAAAGGAGACAGCCTCCTTCAGGACCCAGGAGGGAATGGGGAGCAGGTAAAGGCTCCCTGGTTGGTTGGTCAGGTACTCAGTTCTGCCACATGGCAGCTCCCAAGATGGGCCTCAGTTTCCCGGTCCAAAAAAAAAGTGGAAATGGAAGAATTACTCATCCACCGCCTTTCAGACACTAAGGAGCCAGTATCTGGGAAAACGCAGGCTGTGGCACCAGACAGCCCTGCTGACATAGGCATCCTAAGGCAGGAAGATGGACTGATAACTTGGAGGGCAAAAACAGATCACAGTGGAGTGTATTGTCAGAGGCTGAGGAGGTCGGCATGGGGCACTTCCTGGAGGACAGCACGAATTTATTTTTACTTCTGCTATTATGGAACTTTTGGAGAAATCTTGGCCTTGGGAATATGATGTTCACTGTGAGGTCTTTATGTGGATCCCAGGGCTGGGTGTTGGGAAGGTGAGTGAGGATACAACTGTGGCACTTGTATGGGTCATGAGGATCAGATCAGTGGGTAAAGAAGAACACTGACCATGATGTAAATTTGTGTAGCAAGTGCAAAATTCTGCTTTTCATATCTGCGAACTAGACCCAAACATAATCGGGCCAATTGCTTGGAAATCAATTTATGTCAACCATTAAAGCTTTAATTTTGATGAGTTCAGATTCACAGCACTCACCCCGTGCAGCACAGGTCTAAGAATTAAGGGTGTTCTTACAGAAGAGCTTCACACTCAGAGACCAAGACAACTGTTGGGAATAACATGCCAGGAGGCCTGGCTGATGTCAGAGGTGTCCATGGGTCCGGCATTCTCATGTGGGATGGGAGGCGTCCATCTCTAAAATTCAAGAAAGAGCTCAGCAATTTCTACACAGGCTGGATCAATCAATACCCAAAGAAGGAGACTGAATAGAGGTAGCAGGAGGACAAGAGTGTAGGTCCAGCTGGTAACTCTAAGGGTCACTGATGAGCCATGTCAGTGTCATTGGTACCACATCCAAGAATCAGTTCCTCTGCAGCTTGACTCAGCATTCATGCAGTATATTACAGTGTACTACCATGGAAGAGACACTGTGAGGAAATGCCTGGATTTGCTCAGACATAAGCATCTCCACATCTGCTTTGGTCCATCAGGGGTCATTAAGCAATTGCAAGAGGTGTTCAGGTCAAAGTTAATATTGATGCCTGATATGGTTGCTATATTGCGTCAACTACAGAAGTTGCAAACATTAATTAAGTGACTCAGCGGGGGGGCCAACGTCCTAACTTTGTAAACATCTTGAACCTGTTCAAGAGGGGAGTGTTGAGTGGTGTGGGTGTAAATGACCCACCCTAGTGGGGACAGCCTGGTTACAATAAAGGGAGGAAAAGAAGCTTGCTGTGCCTCCCTTGCACGCTTGCTGGTTTTGTTGTCTTCTGCTAGCTTGTGCCATGCCACCCTGCCTTGAAACCAGCTGATTATGGACTGAAACATAAACTGAGCAACCTTTTGTTGTCTTAATTTTAGGCATCAAGTATTTTTGTCTCAGCAAAAGAAAAAAATTAACCAAGACAGAATTTGGTACCAAGACTGGAGTGATTGCTGTGACTATACCTGAACATGTAGTTCAAGAACCTATGGGAATGGCTTGTGAAACAAGTTTGGAAACATTTGGAGATGTCACCTGACAGGCAAATGCAGTAATGCCTTAGGCTTTTCTGTATGGGAGATTTGGGTCAGACCTCAGAAGACCAGAAACTGGTACAGACCGGGCTCAGGAGGTGTCTGCTGGAATTAAGGACTGCATTGCCTGTAGGACTCCAGATGTTGTATATTATGGTTTTGTTGTCTTCTGCTAGCTTGTGCCAACATCTTCTGGAGATGTGCCAACATCTCCAGATGTTGGCAGAAAGTTCCTCTGCATTTTCCTGATGTCCAGAAACTTTGTCTGAGCCTGAGATTAAGGGTGGAAGACAGAATAATCTAGGAAAAGAAATTTCAAGGCAGTCTGATGTTGAGGCAGTGGTATGGTTCTTTTTTTTTTTTTTTTCTTTTTTTTCTTTTTTTGTCTTTTTGAGACAGGGTCTCACTATGAAGTTCAGGATGGCCTTAAGCTAACTTTGTAGCTCAAGCTGGTCTTGAACTCACAACAATCCTCCTGTCTCAGCCTCCCAAGTGCTGGGATTACAGGCATGCGCCACCATGCCCGGCTCAGTGGTATGGTTCTTATTGGAAGTATTTAGCTAGATCCATGTTGAGAATCAAAAGGAAAGAGCCCAGCATGATGATTTAAAATGTTAAATCTGTAGACTACCAACACAGACCTGAGGAGACCTTGATTGCTGAGAAGGAATGAGAGGACATTAAGGATGGCTGAGGGCATCCAAGGCAGCAGCAAGTCCGCCTGCAGCCTCAAAATTGCAAAAGTGAAAACAAAGCCACAGAGCACCTTGTTACACAGGATGGTGAGGTGTAGAAAATGGGTTCCTAGCAATTAGATTCAAAGCACTCAGTGCTCCAGGCACTCCACCCCTACAGTGAATGAGAAGAAAGCCTGGCTACTGTTCCAGATGGGAGTACACATTGGCATCATCCATGTGGCATTGGTTTGAAGTGCATTGATCATGCCAGAGCTGTGGGCTGAGGCAGCTCCCATCCTGATCTCAGAAGGCCTGGACAGCCAGGCAAGTTGCCTCTGAGACAGCAGTGTGTGAAGCTGTGAGGGTTAAGCAGGAGGGTCAGTGGAGAATCCAGAAGTATGAAGAAGCCAGGAACATGGATCATCTGAGGAAACCTGCAAGGAGGGAGCAGAGTGAATCTATGAGAGAAGCTGTGAGAAGCGCCACAGGGGTGGAGCCACACAAGCTCTTCGGAGCTTATAATGTGCCACAGACGGCCTCAGGCACTGCACCTGGAACAATAGGACTCAATGTTTGCCCTGCTGGACTTTGTACTTGCTTTTGTCCTAATGTTTTTGCATTACTGTCTGCATCATTTGGAGTAAAGACATTTATCGCTGTGTCATTGAATGTTGAAGAATTTAACATTGTTTTCATTTGTACAGGAACTTGCAGCTAAGAGTTTGCCTTTCACCTGGGTAGAGACAGGGGAGTTGGACTTTTCAGCAATGTTAGGACATTAGCATAACTAAGACACAGACTAAATGCCTTTTGCATAAATGGATGTGCAAAAGCCTTTGTGGATCCAGGGAAGGAATGTTTTGGTCTTACAGTAAAATGATGTTGATAGATTTTGCTAAATCTTTTTATTTTGATACTTCTACAGTAATTACCTCCTTTATTTACTAGTATTTATAGGTGCACTTCAACTGTAACATGACAAACTACACAACAGTTAGGGTCAGTTCAAGCGTAACAATTTCTTCAGTTTAATCGTAACAATTTGGTAAAGAAGTTATTTTGTGTTTGCAATTAGTGTGGCTATTGATTTTCAAAATAAACACAGCGATGCTATTTTATAATAGTGGTTTGGGCTGAAGAGTCAATAATTGTAAGTAATATATTGTATTTTATTTTTTATTTCCCATGGTCAAGCTGATTCATATCCATTGGAATTCATTTCATCGGCTGATAACCACACTTTTACAGACTATGAGACTATATTGGGTCATTTTGCTGATTCAGGTATCTATAATATTTGAACTGGCACCAACTATGAAAAGGTCCTTTAAAGACTTCATCAAATACAACTTCTCTAACAGCAATGGAACATCCATCTCTGCCAAAATAAAACAAAAAAGGGGGCTCTAAATGAAAGGCCATTTTGTAGTGAAAAATATATATATATGTATATACAAAATATTTAGGATATACAGCTACTTTCACTTAGTTCAATGAGAAGATTTATACTGACAGTGTTTAGACAAGATATGTCTGCATCTTGTACTCAGAATAACTACTATGCAAACAACAATATGCAATGTATTGCTAGATCTTAAGGATTGTTAAGCCTGTGCTATAATGTTCAAAATGTGAAATGTTAAGAGTCAGCAGGTCTTTGTATCTGGAAACTGGTTGAAAGAAATGTCTCACTGCCAAGCTGACAAGAGGTGGAGTGCTATGGCTGATACAATATGTCAACGGTTGGAAGTTCAGACATTAAGAGGCTCAGCAGGGGACCAAACCCCTCACTTTGTAAACATCCTGAACCTCTGAAAGAGGAGGGCATGGAGATCTGTGGGTGTAAAGATCCATGCTGAATTAGACACCAGGACACAATATAAGAAAGAAAACAGGCTTACCTCCCTCCCACCCCCTTGTGTTCTTGCAGCTGTTAGTCTTCTGCTATCTTGAACTGTTAAGCCTATGCCTATGTCTGGCCCTCTGCCTCGTAGCCAGCTGGTTATGGACTGATATATCCAGATACCATGAGCTAAATAAACCTCCTTTTTTAAAGTTGGAGCTTCCAACATTTTGTCTCTTCAATGGGAAAATGTAACCAAGGCAATTCCTCCAATGGGAAAAGAGTGCTGGGGAGTAGAAGAGAAATCTCTGCTGGAGCAGAGGGCCTTGGAGATCCACATAGAACCAGGAAGACTCCAACTGTTGCAGGCAGCAGAGTTAGACAGAAATGTTTTTAGGCAGTCAGGTAGGGCCAGGCCCTTGAAAGAGACAATACAGGAAACCAACGTCTGCAACTCTGGGAAAGACTGGCAGCTCCTGCTGTGAACCGGACCTAAAGGTCAGACAGATGTTAAAAAAGTAATAGCTGGGATTGATATTCTAAATAGGTAGCGATCACCTGAAAAGACCCAAGTGAGTCACTAGCCCAACCCCCGAGGGAAAGAGACCCTGTCCCGTATTCATGCCCGCTTACTACGGGACTCGCTTCCCCATTTGGTCCTGGGCTTAATCAACTTTACCTGAGCAATGGTGCTTGTAATCCCATTAGCTGACCATAGGTTTGTCCCATTCCACATCCACCTAAGCGAGACCCCTTCTCTACCTAAGTCCTGCATGGTTTTGCCCTATAAAAGTCCCTAAAAGAGACAGCTTCCCTGGGCAACCCGCTCGGGTCCCCCTTCTGTCCCTCTCCGATAGAAGCTTTTCTATCCAATAAACTTTTTTCCTCAACCTCCGCTTGTTCCTAAAATTCATTCTTCGGTTTTAGAGAACACGAACTCATCCAGGTCAGGTTGGGAGTTTTACTTCCCTGTATGAAAAGGAGATCAAGAAGTGCATACCAAGCAAGACTATCACATAATCTGCTACCAATTTTTTGTTATGTATACAAATATTTTTGGCCTTAAGAAGGCATTTTATTTTTTATAAATTTTATTCATTTTAATGAGAAAAAATGATAAAATAGCAATGAAACAGTTTCAGGTTAATAGGACATTTACAATAATGTCCTATTACAGGTTAATAGGGCCTTTTCAATAATTCATACATGCATATTGTTGTCTTTGTAGTAGTTATTCAGAGAACAAGATGCAGAAATGATATCTTGTCTAAATAATGTTAGTACAAACTTTTATTCTCAGTGAATCAGGAGAAAGTAGCTGTGTATCTACCCTAACTCTGTTGTATGTATGTTATACATATTTTTAAGTTTTAAAAAATAGTACAAAAAATAGTACAAAATAGCACAAAAACAGAAAAATTACAAATGGTACAGAATTTCACTAAACCAAATAATATGAATTTCGCAGTAATTGCTGTAACACATAGTGTTGTCTTCAAATTACTTGTTCACATTACCACATATATGCATGCAAAATTGGAAGAAGAAGGAAAAGAGAAGAAATATATAAGAAATTAAGAAGAGAAGGCTAGAGAGATGGCTCAGTGAAATAAATGCTTGCCTGGCAAGCAGAGAAGCCTGAGTTCAATCCCCAGTACTGCAAAAAAACAAAAAAAAAGAAAGAAAGAAATTAAGAAGAGAAAAAGGATGAAGAATTGAAAAAAAGAGACAAAACAAATTAATCAGTAACTGTTCCTTTCCATAGATCAGCAGAAATTCAGAGTACAACAGCACAAGCCATCCTGCTTACATACATGAACATATCTGTTTTCCCCTCCCTCTCCCATCCTTCTCCTCAATTCAGTAATTCCCACCTTTTGAACAGGTTCATTACCATTTCTTTTTTTTTTTCTCTTGAATGTTACCATTGCTGCCAAGCTTCCTCAGTACCCTCACAGCTGCTGTGTGTGACGCCCTCTCTGACATACTCAAATCAAGAGCTCTCTGTGGAGCAGGAGGCCATGCATATAGGGCCTCACTCTGCTGGAAAAACCTAGCCCAGCCCTGACCCTGTGGCTCTAGGGAGGAATCCAACGTTGGATGCTCCGGTGATCCTACTTGGTGATCAGGTCTGAACACAAATAGCTCATCATATAGCTTGGGATGAGCTGGTTTTCCTGTTTACAATTTTTACAACCAAAGATACTGATGACGTTAGTGATCAAAACTCAGATGAACAGCGGGCGGAACTGATAGGTTCCTGAGCTGGATGTCTCTGTGTTTGCAGGTGTCCAGGCTGAGGGGTAGCTGGTGGAGTCCGAGGGAGGCTTGGTGCAGGTTGAGGCTTTCTGGGACTCTTCTGGTCCACTCAAGATTCACCTTAAGTAAACATGAGATGCACTGGATCTGCCAGCTCTACAGAAGGGGCTGGAGTGGATCTCACACATCAGCAGCAGTGACCGCACCACACAGTTCATAATGGTTTGAGCCATCATCTCCAGAGACAATGGCGAAGACACGCTGTGTCTGCAAATGAGCAGCCTGAGACCGGGGGTCACAGCCATGAATTACCGTGTGAGAGACATGGTGAGGGGACATCACTGTGGGGCCAGACACAAAGCTGCCTGCAGGGGCGATGTAGTCCAGTAGGGGTCGCTGTTGTCCGCGGAGAACCAGGCAGGGAGTCTGGAGCAGAGCCAGTGGAGAAAGAAAGCAGTGAGGGCTTCCTGCAGGCCTCTGGGGTTTCCCTTCTTCTTTAACATAGTAGAAGCCGGGCGTGGTGGCGCATGCTTGTAATCCCAGCACTCGGGAGGCTGAGGCAGGAGGATTGTTGTGAGTTCGAGACCAGCCTGAGCTACAAAGTGAGCTTAAAGCCAGCCTGAACTGCATAGCGAGACCCTGTCTCAAAAAGACAAAAAAAAAAAAAAAAAAACATAGTAGACCTTTAGCAGACCCTGCAATGCATGAGCTGCAGTGAACTCTCCATGTTCCAGGGAACATTCTCTGTTACACTTAATTGTATATGAACACTTTGAAATTGTGACTTTTTTCACTTCCTGTACATGGATTTCACTGGATGGGTAAACATGACCTGTACCCATCTGAAAGTAATGTGCGCATTTTCTGAAGCTAATTTTCTTTTCAATGTCATATCCATGTCACTGAAAATGGATTCTTTGCTAATTTAATATCAATGAAGAGTAACCATCTCAGGAAGAAATGAATGCTTCAGATTAGGAAACTAAATCCTTCATAGCTCTCTCCATGGGATCTGAGCACGCACAGTCCTCCCATAGGCCACCCTGGGAGACCTGGTCCCCAGTCTTACCCTAGCACGAGGTAGAGCCAGCGCTCAGGACTGAGGTGAAGGGTGGCCTGACAGGGCTCGGGGCAGCGCCCAGGGGCCTCACTGTCTTCCATGGGCCTTTGTTTCTTTTTGCACCTTAGTAATCATAAAATTTATAAAATTCATCAAAATAATTCTCGTCTTGATTTCCATTTCTCTCTTTTTCTCTGTCCCTGACCCTATGTCTGTCTATCTGTCTCACTGTCCACCTGTCTCTCTCCTGCACCTCCTTCCTTCCTTCCCATCTCTCAGGTCTATTGGTAAATATATAAGATGAACACCTCCATTTTCATAATGTTCATGAGTTTTTTTTTTCCTAAATAGATTCCCAGTTTGCCTTTATGCTTTTTATTTTATCCTAGTTAATTCTGTATTTAAGTCACATACGTATTTGTAAATTTCCTAAATCAATCATATATATGCCTATACTTGGTAACGCCAGTCATATCATTACTGCTTTATGTGACCAGGTATATAATGTGCTACACAGAATCATTTGCACACATGCATGGTTTGTGAAATCAGAGCTAAACTGACATTCTGAACACAGAACCCCATTTCTCAGATATTTCCATGGATTTTAGTCACATTTATCCTGACAAACCAAATGCACCTGCACCTCCTCCCCCTCTGCACCTCACCTGAGCTGGCACCATCACTGCTGTGTCGTGTGTTTCAGCACTGCACGTTCATGTTGCCGATGCGATGTCTCAAGTGCCTGTCTTAATTCCCATCCAGGACATGGAAATCTTCGAGTCTATGACCTCACCTGAGATGAAGTCTGACCCTCCCCAATGTCTCTTCATAACTACAGCTACCTGAACGTGCCTGAAAACTGAAATACTTTGTGGTTCTCCTCTTTTTCCTTCTCTGTTATTCTGTGTTCAGTCACCATGGTGAAAATGTCATTTTCAAATAGTGACCTTAGAACCCTGACTCAAGAGTTCAGATTTATTCACTGAAGGTCCTTTTGGGTTTTTCCCCAAAATCTAAAGTCATTGAAACTCCTCACCTACCTATTCAAATCCACAGCAATTTGAAAACTATTAACATGATGTTTTCACAGGTCCACAGAACAAAACTCCAGATCGAGTGACTGCAAAGAAACAAGGAGAGACAGGAAGATTCAGATTCCCAGGTGAGCCCTGTTGCCTGGCACAGAAGGAGCCTCAGGTCCACAGTGGAGAGAGACTGAGGGGGAGATGCTGGGGCAGGAAAGGACCAGCCTGAGGTCACATCATGCTCTTGGGGGCTACATAGCCCGCATGTTCCCTCTGGAAGCCCCAGGATTTCAAGGTCAAGATAAAAGACTATCGCAGGGAAAGACTATTCAGGGGAAAGGGAAGACTGATCATAGAGAAACTGAGAGAGACTTTTCTTGCAAGAGAAGACCATCAGAAAGGACTTTTCCAGAAATTTATCTACTCGGAGGAAGAGTGTTCTAGCAACAGAACAGCCATCTGTCCTTCAAGGATGCATAACAAAGTCAAAATAGTTCAAAGGAGAAAGAAATGAAAGGAGATTCACAGAGTCCATGAAATGAGCAGATGTTAGGAGAATGAGCCAAAGCCTTAGACTCGCCTTATGGTGGTTACAGATACAGGAATCATAGGAAGCAAAGATCTCACATTGTCACGCACAGCAGTGTGAAGGGAGGGGATTGGAGCAGAAGAGCTGCAGGACCAGGTCCACATGATAGGAGAACAGTGCAGCCACAGCCAGCAGAGGAGACAGAGGAGAAGATGGGACAGGCCTTCCCACCTGTGTCTCCACCACCTGCCAGACCCTATTTGGGTTCCCGGGGCTTTGGGCTCAGTTTATTCTCTCATGTTAGAAATCATCTTTTTGGGAGCTGGTCAAATAGCTCAGCAGATTAAAGCACCTGCTTAGGCAGCCGCAGCAGCCAGAGTCTAACCTTAGTGTGCCATGCTGGCCCTACCCCTGGGCACACTGAGATGGCAATTGAGACTAGGCGTGGTGGCACATGCCTGTAACTCCAGCTTTTGGGACGCTGAATACAGATGTATCACTACAAGTCAGATCTACATAGTACGATGCTGTAGACCCTGTACTAAAATACAAAAAAGAAAAAAGATAGAAAAGAAAAATAAATCATCTCTTTTGGATGGAATTGGGCCCAATAGATCATTTTAAAAATCGCAGAGAAATCTCTTCATCTTCGTTAACAACATCTACAAACTGCATCATAACTGCACATAAATTGATGGGACTAAATGTCTTAGGGCTCACATAATATTTTAACTGTAGATTAGAAATTAACACACTTTAGTTACAAATCTCCTATATTCTATATTTAATACTTCCTGTACTTTACCTACATCATCACTAAAAAATTCCTAGATGTGACTGAGTTTTATCCAGGCTCATGCTCCATGCTGTGTCTCAAAGAATGTAATGAATGGACACAGGAGGAAGGAGGAGCTCCGGGGTGTCGGTCTCAGTAGACCCACCTGACCCAGGATTGACCAGCAACACTGTCGCATTTCTGTGTTAGTGAGCCTTTGCACTCTTCACATACCTGCTATGAAGTGCATCGCTGCCACAGTTCACCTTCCGCCCTCAATTTATACCCTAAACTCTTCTTGGAGGGAGAAATACATCAGCCTAAGTACTCCTGAAATTATGAAATCATCCACCATCATAATCTTTTCTTCTCAGTGTGCTCATCATGGATGTCCTTCAGGTGATGTCCTAAAATGGCACACAAATTTTAGCCTTCTTTGTCATGTCAGTGCTTGTTAAGTTTTGGTTCTGCTCAGCAGCATTGTAACATGACATACAGTACAGGCAACTGTTGTAAACAGTAAAACGCCAAAACAAACACTCATTCCTAACCTCAGTGAACAAATCCCCCCTGACCTTCAAAGGATTTAGCAGAGCCTGTGACCATCTCCTCACCAAATGAGCTTATGCATAACTGATATTTTAGTCTTAAGTCTGAGGAATACATATAGCAGTCTTCCTACCAATCCATCAGTGTCGCGTAATTCAGAACAGAGATTGGAAGTCTGGAAGCAGGAGTAACTCTAAATGTGACTCAGAGCAAAGAGAAACAGCTTTCTGGTACCAAAGATCAGAATCAACCACTCAGAGAGTACCCATTTTTGGACATTATAACTCAGCTTCTGTCTTCCTTCATCCACTTGTCTGTAACTACTCAGAGGATCAATGTGCATCCTGGTCATCTCTTTCCCTTACTGCTGTTGACTGGACTGTTCCCTGCATTCAGGCTGCCTGATCTGTATTAGTTTAGGGGCAGGAAAGAAAAGGGGATGGAAAACCCATGCATATGCTGACTGCCCATGATGAATGTAATGATTATATCCTGCAAATACATACTAGGAAAAAATAAAATGTAAGATAAAACGCACACTAAGAAACAGAGTGCAGCGTGCTACATTCAAGTATCTGTCCATGAAATTTTATAGATAATTTCTTTCATAGAACTAGAACACAAATCAGTTAATGAATTCGAAGGACACCCACCTGAGGACAAGGACCCCTCCCAGTTACAGGTGTGACACAATAGCCCAGTGAGTCCGGTGTCTTATGGATCACAAGTAAGGGTTCCTCTGGCCTTTTCTGTTTCCAAAGGAGACAAACAGCACTAATGGCAGTGGTGACAATAGTGGACATTTGTGCCTCCCTGCTGAGCAGGTCTCATACAGAGTTTCTACTGTACTTAACATTCACACCTCTTCAACTCAGAGGTCAGAATGTGCAGTCCCATGCTCAGGATCTGAACTTAAGGAGGGATGGAGATGGGTCTGCTCTTGGTCCTGAATTACTCATGAATTCTCAGCCCGGGTTGCCTCATTCAGAGGCAAATTGATAAGATGCCAGCCTACACAGCAATTACTTTAGGAAACATAATTAGGGATAATGGGACATTTCATCTGTCCATGATGAACTTTAGTAACTCTACATCATTCGCTATAGATGTTATTAGCAAAAAGTCGCAAGAGGCCTTGCTGCACTGCACTGAGAAAGCATTTCATAGAATCCTCAGCGCACCGAGGGTGATCAGGACCTGGATAGTTCTGGCTAAAATAGGATCAGGAATGTGGAAAGTGAGTTTTAATTTTAAGGACATTGTCATCATGTGCATGGTGTTCATGTTGCATAATTGCTCACAAAGGGGTGACTATAATTAGGTGAGCACCTGGAATTTAGGAAAAACCTCCAGAAAACAAGAGGGGAAGCTGAGTTTAGACAAGAAATGACCACCCAGTGGCGATGCAAGGTCATATGGGAATGGCACACTAACCACAATGACCTCCTTTTTCTGATAATGAGAATGATGGTGAAGCAAGCGCTCAAGCAGCCTGCAGAGATCCAGAGGACAGACATCGGGAGACAAACAGGGGGCTGTGCTCGCATTCACTGAATCAGCAGAAGCAGGCCTATGTAGGATTAAGGAGTCAGTCTGGGGCACAGGAGTGAAGAGAGGGTGGAGGAAGCTGATTGGGGATCAGAATATGGGGTCGTCATTGCCCCACCTCCACTATTCCGTTGAAGACAACTTCCCACTGATGGGAAGCTCAAACACCATTTGATTCAGGAAAACAGATTCTTCTCCGAAGCATGAGGACCTGAATCACCCTGGCTTTGCCTCAGCTACCATAAAGGAAAGAGACCTCCCACATGCAAATTTGTCTTCCAAATCTAAATAAAAATTCTCTATTGGGCGACTTGTGCTCACAGCTCCTTCTGTGACATAGCTAAGATTGCTATAGGAGGCAAAGTTGTGGTCTAGAATATGAAACTGGTGGGTCTTCTCCTATGCCTGGTGACAGGGCCCTATGGTGAGTGGCCTTAAAGTCAGATATGGGGCTGTGGGATGTGTATGAAGGAAGACAGCTGATGGAAAAGTTATTTCTTATTTCCAGGTGTCCTGTCCCAGGTGCAGCTGCAGGAGTCTGGACCTGGCCTGGTCAAGCCCTCACAGCCCCTTTCCCTCACCTGCACTGTCTCTGGTTACTCCATCACAACTGGTTATGTCTGGAGCTGGATCCGTCAGCCCCCAGGAAAGAGCCTGGAGTACATGGGGTACATAAGCTCTGGTGGTAGCACCAACTACAACCCATCCCTCAAGAGCCGCATCTCCATCACCATAAACACAGCCACGAACCAGTTCTTTCTGCAGCTGAACTCGGTCACTACGGAGGACACAGCCACATATTACTGTGCAAGACACACAGTGATTTCATGCCAGCGTGGCCCTGGACACAAACCTCCCTGCAGTGGCACTTGGGACCAGCAGGGGGCGCACAGTACACACTAGTATTTCCCAGACAAAGTAGAGAAACACGTTTCAAGGTTTTTGTCTCCAGTAGAGTAACATCTCCATCAGCAGCCGCAAGAACAGACATTCTAAGGATCGTTTATATTTCTATTCACACAATATTATGCTTCTGTGGACTCAATCATTTTTCCTCCAGGTCTGTATTACAATGGGTGGTACGTTTCACTGAAACTATTGATTACAACTCAACTGAATGCATAGCATCCTTAGGTTTTAGGTGAAGAAGCATTTTATCATAAAAATTATTACCTTGCTAACTGCAGGTCTACCCTCCACCTCCAGTCGTGTCTTCTGGCATCTCATTCTGAAGAGCTCCTCTCACTTTTAGTTCACTCAAACCTTTTTACTCTGAGTAAATGGAGAGCATTCTACACACAGATGCAGATGTCCACATGTTATTGGAACTGTTTAACTCTCCACCCCTGAGGATGTCGGGCAATGCCAAAACACTGATATTTGGTGTGGACTCCTCTGTGGTCAGTTTCTCCAGGCATGTAGGTGGTACAGACAGCCAATGCAGTCACACACCTTGCAATCATAGAGCACTCACAAAAATACATATATTTGTGGACCCAATTGTAGCTAATGTTGAATCCCTGACATTGATATAAAGTCTTATACTTAGTGCCTATTTGTATGGAAGTCAATTTACTATATTTCTATTAGTCTCAATAAAATTTGGACACCACAACAAATCTCGTTTTCCAAGTGCTTATGGTCACAGACCCCTACATTTTCTGTACCTATCAGTTGATTTGGAGTCAGTGAGTGGCCTGAGTGTGGGTCAGTGGATGAACATGGCATGGCTGACTCAACCAAAGAGATAGCCAAAGTCTGTGTGCATATGAAGCAGAAGGTCAGCTACATCTGTGTCCATCCTGAGTCCCTGATGACAAGTCTGAGCCAGACCCTGACTGTGACTCTGACCTGGTAGAAAATAATTCAGGGCCTTGAGCTTGAGGTGGTGTTAAAATGCTGTTGGAGGGATTCATTGAGCCAAGTCACTGCGGCAGCTTCTCTAGATGTCCATGCACGTAAGCAGTTAGTCACTTCTTTTGTAGTTGCAAAATTATGAACAATATTCAATACAGTGTATTAAATCTGGCCAATTATCTATCTATGCTTCAGCATAGTTCTATTTATTCACCTACTATTTATCTATACATAAAGTACTTCTTTCTTTTAAAAATATATATTATTGGTTAGCAAGATAACTCAGCAGTCTAGACAGCCTGCTTTGGCAAGCTTAGGCAAATGTAGGGACTGTGGTTCCTTCCCCACAATCATGTCTGCATGCCATGTCAGCCCCACCTCCAGGGAGACACACACTCACACACACACTCTCTCTCTCTCTCTCTCTCTCTCTCTCTCTCTCTATATATATATATATATATATATATATATATATATATATAATTATTATTGTGCAATATTTTGCCATTAATGATGAAAGGTCTCTCCATCAAAAGTGGAAATTTTGGGGCCAAGGAGATGGCTCAGTAGAATAAGTACTTGCCTGGTAAATGCATAAGGCCTGAGTTCAATCCCTGGTTCAGCCAAAACAAACAAACAAGCAAAAAAGTGGAAATCTTTTTATGCACTGGACTTCATGTGTTATAACATGAGATTAGAAAACTGACAACCTAGAACAATTATTATGCAGCTGAACACCAGGCTCCAGCTCAGCCCATCCTCTGTAGCTCACATGAGTCACCTGTCTGTACCACCGTGGGAAGCTGAAATTCAGGAAATTTGAGCCTGAACAAAGTGCATGACCTCCTTGCAGACATGCTGATGGCCACAGCTGTGAGGCAGAAGAAGAACTATTGGCATCCTAGCAGGAAAATAATTAACTGCCATTGTACTGGAATAGTTGCATTATACTTCAGATAATATTATAGCTCTTCACAAACAATTGCAACTACATTAAAGTTTCTTTTTAATGCATTTTTTAAAAATGCATTTCAGTGTCTGAAATTACAGACATGCATCCCTATGCCTGGACATGGCGTCTAGCTAATCACACGGGAGGAGGAAGTGTCCTGCCCTGCACATGGTGCTGGGGATTGAACCCTGCTCTCTGTGCTTCCCTAAGCAGGTGTTTAGTCCACTGAGCTATCTTGCAAGGCCTATATTACAGGTTTTTTTAATGTGTAATACACTAAAGTATCAGTAAGAAAACAGTAGATGAAGTCACATTCTCTAGGGACATTGTTCTGGATTATGGTATACATTACTTAAGTTCCACATTGATAATCCAAACAGAAGCTAGTGGAGAAGTAAAAAAGTTTTTCAGTGGGGACAGTATAAATTAGTTCTACTTTGTACAGAGAGTATTTGGTAATTGAGAAAAATTGAGCTGGATTTTCAGGTAAGTAAATAAATAATAGCTTCATAGATAAGTAGACGAGAGACAGACAAAGATTAGTGAAAAGTATTATTCTTAGCAAATTTACATACATTGGATACAAACCAGTTGTGGCAGCATTTGTGTTTGATAGCTCTCTGCAAACCTGCTTCACCTTAGCTCAATCAAGAAGCCTCACAGGCGACCTGCAGCCTTCTTCACTGCACTGTGAGCCTGGTGTGTTTATGGTGGGTCACCCCTGAAGCACAGGTAACCTTGGAGTTAGAAAAATAGGAACATAATTTTAATACAGAAGCTCTGAATTTCACTACAGATGCCTAACTCTGTCTTGGAGATCATGAGGAGGAGTCAGCTCTACTGGCCTTGTGAACACCAGCTCTGAACTCTTGGTTACATTCAGAAGCTCCCTTGTGCTTCCCTGAGGAATTCTGCATTTGTGCCATGGAGCAAACATGGACACTTATCTCATGTATTTAAGAAAAATTTTATTTTTTGTATTTAGGATAGGGGATACAGTGTACTAGGTCTCACTGCATAGATTGGACTCATAGTGATCCTCCTGTTTACAGCCTCCCAAGTGCTAGGATTATAGGACACACCACCACGCCCAGGCTCAATCAACATCTCAGTGTGCCCTCAGGGGCGGGGCCAGCACTGACTGAAGGCCCAGGGAATTGAAATCCTGGCCTCTGTGTCTGCCTAAGCAGGTGCTTTAATCTGATGAGTTATTTGGCTGGCCCTTCATGTATTGTTTGAATGCATAAAAATAAATTAATATCATGACTTATAAGTGAAGAACATAATTACATAAAATTCTTATTTATAATGTTATTTTCCACACATATGACCTACTCTAATGGGTTAACTAAATTTTGTGTTTTAACAGTGGGAAATTATTAGAAAAAATCTTGTGCTTCCTGTTATCTACTCTAAGGAATGAATTTCACACCCTGCTCAAGGCTGTTTAGCAGTGAGTAACTGTTTCTTGTCGGGACACCGAGCTAAAACAAACTCCCTCCCTAAGCACCTCCTGTAAACATAGCTTAAGATGCATCTTATAAAAATACGTGCTTATTGCTAAACTGTAAAGACCCTTTACTCACCCACACAGTTTGCAGTTGTGTCAAATAAAGGTAGTTTTCTGTTGTTCTGTGCTAGACAACAAATTTGTGTATCAAACTGGATATCAGTTCTGTTATAATAGCCCCTTGCTATCTGTGTTTTATTGTTGATCAGTCTTCTGCATGAGAAATGGCTGATGGGCCTGTGCTCAGTAATAAAGGCTCCATTCAATTTTTAACTCGATCTTTGATCTGTTTCCTATCTTGAGTGACCCATAACACTTACAAATTCACATCTAATCTGGTATTGAAATTTTGCTGCTTCCTGTCCATGGAGGTCTCCATGTAGCAGGAGGAAATGCAAATCAGGCCCCTGTCTCCCTCTTTAAACCATCCCAGCTCTCACCCTGAAGCTCTGGAGACACCCAGCTCTGGGCAGCGGTAGTGTCCTCTTGGTGAACAGTACGGAGTACACAGCACTCACCATGGAGCTGGCGTTGAGCTGGGTTTTATTTATCACTATTTTAAAAGGTGATTCATAAGAAGCAAGAGACACTGAGTGTCTGATTGGCTTGAGTGGGATACACAGTGGACATGTGTGATATTTACTGAGCAGGATGTGTCTGTGTTTGCAGGTGCCCAGGCTGAAGTTCAGCTGGTGGAGTCCGGGGGAGGCTTGGTGCAGCCAGAAGGGTCCCTGAAACTCTCCTGTGCAGCCTCAGGATTCACCTTCAGTGACTACTACATGAGCTGGATCCGCCAGGCTCCAGGAAAGGCGCTGGAGTGGGTTGGGGTTATTAGAAACAAGGCTAACAGCCACACCACAGCATACGCTACATCTGTGAAAGGCCGATTCACCATCTCCAGGGATGACTCCAAGAGCACGCTGTATCTGCAGATGACCAAACTGAAAACAGAGGACACGGCCTTGTATTACTGTGCAAGAGACACAGTGAGGGGACGTCATTGGAAGCCCAGACACAAACGTCCCTGTTGTGATGCTCGGGACCAGCAGGGGGCACACAGGACACACTGAGTTCAGTGTTAGTGTACAGGACAGATATAGAGAGTGGGTAACTGTCTTTTCCTCTCAGAAAGTGACGCTTCCAGTCTATGTGACACAATCCCCAAGAGATTCTCCAGGCTTTTGTCTTGTTCTCCAGCCTCGACACGAAAGGAACCAGCCACAATCTGACCTCACTGTCCTGTGGGGAGAGCCCCAGGGCTGACTAGGGTTCAGGAAGAGACAACAGGGCACAGGGGACAGGAGGCTGCATGACGGTGAGAGAGAGAGGGGTCAGGTCCAGTCAGTGCTGGACATAGGAGAAATGGTGACCACCACTGCGCTTCATTTTGTCCAATTTTGATGTCAATACACCAAACCCATCCTCTTAGCAAAGAAAATGATTCTGACTTAGAGTGAATAGAGGACCACTGACTCTCATACCACGTGGAAAATGCCCTCACTGCACTGCCACAGATAGAAACAGAGACACATACACATAAGTGACTTATTTTTTCACAGTGTAAAACTGTACATAGTTGGTTGAAGGTGTTCATTTCAACAAGTGGTGCTATGACATCTGTTACAATGAGTGATAAAACACATGCTAGCAAGTGTTGCAAAGTGCATCAGAACTCTAGGTCACTGTTACAGAAAATGTAAATTCTTGTAGATCTTTATATTATGAAAAACTGTAGGGAGTTTCCTCATGAAACTTGAATAGAAATACTATGTGATCCAGCAGTTTTAGGTCGTTTTCTGTAGCTATGACCAAACATAAGCCTATCTGCTGAATAGGAAGAAACAATATCTAAAGTGAGCTATGAGGAGTATTGAATGTGAAGCAGAGTGAAAGGACTCTATTTCTAAAAATAAAATAGAACTTGTTGAAATCAATGCTGAATTTTCCCAAGTAATCAAACAAAAACATAATTCCAAATTTTCCCAATCAATTTCAAATGTTTTCTTGACTTTTGTTCAAATTTATTTTACTCAATCTTACAACAGTGATGATGAAACTGAAATTTTAAAGCCACATAGCAAAAATGTCGCACAGCTTCTAATATTATCAGATTAAATTCCTCCTTTAATTTCTATCAGTAGTGGTATATCAAAGAATCATGAAATTGCCCATTTGAACAAATCCTGGTACTTCAGCCAGCACCTAGGCCTGACATGTGAGTAGGACCACCCGGGGTTGATGAATCCTCATTTGATCCAGAGCCCAAGCCAGGGGTGTGACTGGAACTTCACCCATCAGACAGGCCTGATTTGGAATCCTGGGGCAGAACACCCTGCAGAGAGGCTAGAGGCAAGACCCACCCATCTGATCCAGGAACAGAACATCTTGCCAGAGTGGCACAGTGGGTTTACTTCCCAGGGCTGCAGCAGGAAGAACTGGAGCACAGCAGCCAGACCCAAGCCACACAAACTTGGACCAGTTTGAACTTGATAGGTCTGGACATGGTTCTAAGTAATAACTGTATCTAAGCTCTACACCAAAGATCAGAAGACAGTGCTACACAAATTACAAAGAGAAGGAACAAAATGCAGTCTCAGGCACCGAGTCCACCCATAACAAATGCAAATGACATTAGCATAAATGACTGGAAATCATACACCTGAAATCTCTGAAATAATAGCCTTGGAAGTAAAGAAACAACTGCAGAAAGTTATAGAGGAAATCAGATCAGAAATAATTTCTGAAGTAAAAAAAAAGAAATTATAACTATAATCAAAGAAGTATAAAGTGCTTCTAAAGAATACACTAAGAAAAATACAGCAGAATATAGAAAATATGGAATCCTTGATTAAGCAATACGGGAAATAAACAGAATGCATGCAGCAGCTTCAAAGTGATACACAGGAAATTAAAACCTCAACCACAAGTTGGCAAAACCATTTGACTGAAAGTAAAAATAGACTTTCAGACCTTACAGACACCATTGCAGCTAGAGAAAAAGTAAGCAAAGATCTCTTAAAAACAACTGAGATTCAGGAAAAAATAATTCAACACCTGCAAGACGAGGCAAAGATGAACAATGTGAGACAAATAGGCATCAATGAGAAGGAAGGAGTCAATATAAATGTTGTAAGAAGAATATGGGCAGAAGAAATAGCACAAAACTTCCCAAATATGGGGCAACAATCTGACATTCAGGGAACCAAAGCACATACAACTTCAAATAACATTACCCTGATTAAAACCACAACCAGACATATAATAATCAAGATCCCAGAAATTCAGCACAGGAACAGTACACTAAAAGCTGCTACAGAAAAGAAACAGATCACATTTAAAGGAAAACCCATCAGAATAATGGCAGACTTCTTTTCACAAACCACCAAGTCAAGAAGAGCATGGAGCAAAGTACTTCAAGTCTTGCAAGAAAGCAAATTCCAACCCATACTGATATATCCTGCAAAACTCTCTTTCAAGTATAATGGAGAAGTAAAACACTTTCATGACAAAGAACAACTAAAGAATTCCATGATGACAAAGCCAATCCTACATAGATTACTAAATGTTGTTCTAGAGAGGGAGCAAAATGATCACAACTCCATGAAGCAGAATGGAAAGAACCCACCAAATAGGGCAAACAATTAAACACAGGACAATAAAAGGTACATTAGTAGTCTTTCAGTTATTCTTTTGTGTGCAGCAGCAAAATATTTCCATCAGCACACTGTACAAATGGACTTCTGTTGCACCCTAGGGGTCATGATTCTATATGGGTCTACAAAGTGGATTTCAAGGAAATAGCAGTAGCTCAGTCCCACAAGTGATACTTCCTCACCAGTATCATGGACATTATCCATGTCCACAACACATTAGAACTTTGTGCAATATCCTATCCCCAAACTGTTCAATTGTTTTGAAGCTTTTAATTTTTTAATTAATTTGTACTTAATTTTCTAAACATTGCTTAATCTTAATTTTTATGTTAAGATTTATACTGTATCTTACAATTTATTTAAAAGGCATGGTATGATAGTTTCTCCTAGTATTACAAATTTTAAAAGTATATTCTCTTGACTTTATGTTACTTCTTCTTAGTCTTCTATACACACATATGCACACACACACACACACACACACACACACACACACACACACATATATATATATATATATATATATATATATATATATGAAAATAATGTGTTTAACCTGAAGTAAGTTTGGTACTGTTTGATAGAAATCTTTAATGACCTTTTAAATAAGGGTTCATCTAATATATTTTATATTGTCCTGCATAACTATCAGTTTGAGAGCTCTTTATTGTTCATCCAGGGGCATACTGCGACTTCTCTTACCTTTTGAATTATGCTTTTTGTTATTTCCTATATGCTACTTCTGGAGATAGTAGAGTACTTGAAGTTTGTATAACTGGAAAATATTTTACTTTTAGTTTTCAAAGGTATATTTGCTAAGTGCATAATTCAGAAAGGACAGATTTTTTTCTTTCTTTCAGTCCTTTAATTAGTCTAGTTTTTTACAGACTTTGTCCTTTTTTTTTCTTTCTAATGTGGAATAAGATGCTATTTAATTTTTTTTCTTCCATAGCTAATGTTTTTTTTTTTTTGTTTGTTTGTTTTTTTTTTTTTTTTTTTTTTTTTTTTTTTTTTTTTTTTTTTTTTTTTTTTTTTTTTTTTTTTTTTTTT
>PVKA01003716.1:0-12701 GCA_004027165.1 Ctenomys sociabilis | reverse complement strand
TCTGTCCTGTTAATTTGATTTGAAACTGTCTCATTGTTATTTGTTCTTCAATAAAAAAGGAAGAAAAAAAAAAACAGAATTAAAAGTTTTCTCTTTCCAAAAATACAATAGAGGGACCAGGGAGATGGCTCAGTGGAATAAGTGCTTCCCTGGCAAACTCAAGGGCCTGAGTTCAATCCCCGGTTCTGCCAAAAAAAAAAAAAAAAATACAATAGAACTTCATGAAATTAATGATGAAATTTACCAAGTAATTAAACAAAAAAATTCAAATTTTCCCAATCCATTCCAAATCTTTTCTTGACTTTTGTTTAAATTTGTTTTCTCACTCTTACAACAGTGAGAAAATATGAGGCTGTGAAATTTTAAAGCCACATAGTGAAAATGTTGCACAGCTTCTAACACTATCATATTAAATTTCTCCTTTAGTTTCTATCAGTTGTGGTACATCAAAGAACAATGAAATTGCTCATTTGAACAAATCCTGGTATTACAGCCAGCACCGAGGTCCAGCATGTTAGTGGGACCACTTGGGACTGCTGAATCCTCATTTTATCCATAGCCCAGACCAGGTATGTGAGTAGAACTTCATCCATCGGACAGGCCTAGTGTGGAACCCCAGGGCGGAACTCCCTGCAGAGAAGCTAGAATCAAGACCCACCCAGCTGATTCAGGAACAGAACATCTTGCCAGAGTGGCAAAGTGGGCTCACTTCCAAGGGCTTCAGCAGGAAGATGTGGAACCCAGTAGCCAGACCCAAAGCACATGCACATGCATGAGTTTGAACTTGGTAGATCTGGACCTGGTGCTAAGCCAGGAACTCTATCTAAGCTCTACACCAAAATTCAGAAGACAGTGCTATACAAAATGACAAAGAGAAGGAGTAAAATGCATTCTCAGACCTGGAATCCACACAGAACAAATGCAGAAGGCAATAGCATAGAAAAAATAGGAACTCACACACCTGAAAACTCTGAAATGATACCGTCTGAAGTAAAGAAACAATGGCAGAAAGAAGAAATCAGATCATAAATAAAAAGGAATGATAACTATAATGAAAGAAGCATTAAGTGCTTCTAAAGAAGACGCTGATAAAAAATAGACAATTGAAACATGATGGAATCCTTCAATGAGCAATATAGGAAAGACATAAAATGAATGCAGCAGATTCAAAGTGATATACAGGAAATTAAAATTCTAATCGCAAGCTGTCAAAACCATTGCAATTAGTGAAAAGGTGAGAAAAGATCTCTTAAAAACAACTAGGATGAGGGAAAATATAATTCAACATCTGCAGGATGATGCAAAGATGAACAACATAAGAATAATAGGCATCAACAAGAAAAGAGTTAATATAAATGATATAAAAAGAATATGGACTGAACAAATTCTGGCAAAGTCATATTTGTAGAAAATAATTCTGCATAGTAGAAAGGTGAAGATGTTGCACAAAATTCTGAGTCATGAGGGGCAACTTGGGATGAATTATACCCATCCAGTGGGATGTTATTCACTCATAAAAGGGGTGGCGTTGATATCCATGCTATACATGGGTAAGTGTTGACCAGCAGGTGGGCTGAGCTCCTGGGGGAACAAACACCTCACATTTTCCCTCCAGTGCCCTCCAACATCTCAAGCTCAGCACGAGTAGAGGCCCCTCAAGGCTTTCAGAGAGGAAAAGAGGCTCGTCATCACGAAATGCATACATAGCCTTTCCCAGACAGACACTCAGGGAAGGGATTTTCCAACTGTGATCTGGAGGAAAAGAGTTCCCTTCAGTACAGGACAATCCCTCAGCCTTCCGATGTGACACGAAGAAGCTCAGTAGTTCGTAGAGAAAGGGAGTGCACCACTCCTAGATGGAGCAGAGTTTAGGCAAAAATGAACCAAGCCTCTGGATATCACTTGTCAATATCCCGGATTCAGGAGATCATAGAGACTTCCCTATGAGAGCACAAAATCCTCTATGCGCATGTGCACCACACTGAAGAGAGTGGGCAAGAGAGCTGCGGGACCCCTTCCAGCTGAGAAGAGAACTGGATGGCCCTTCAGACAGCAGAGGAGACTGAGGAGAGGCCAGGACAGCACTGCATACCCTGTCACATGCCTGATGCTTCTCAGGGACCCCAGGCTCTCATGCTCACTTCTGACTCTCCCTTTGGTGTCCTTTGCAAGGTTTTGCTCTTTCTGAGGTTTAGGGGACACCCAAGTGTGTCCATGGGGTGTGTGAGAATTACACATGTGCAGGGACACACACATGCATGCAGGGACCTGACATTTCACTAGAGGACCTGCAGGTGTGAGTCTCTGTCCAGAACTGTCCGGGGACTGAGGTCATGAGGGGAAGAGACCAGGAGCTAAAATCTACCAAGACACCACTGTGTCCTTCCAAGTGATGATTTATCCTAAGGAAGTTATGTGTTTCTTATGGAGATAAGCGAGCTCACCAGGCAGCTCAGATGTCACTCAGCTTACACTGACACCACATTTCAGGGTCAGTGGGCAGTAGTGCTGCCTCTACCTTTGACTTCTCTGGTGTCTCTATGTTGCAGATAATGTGACAGGGAACACCAAGTAGACCCACAGAGCCCTATGAGTTTCTTTGGCTGCAGCTCATGACCCACATCCTGGTGGCATCTGCAGAAGTGGGCCATGATTATGAAGGAGGAGTAGTGGATGGAAGCAGAAAAACCCATCTAGGGAGTATGGGGCTCACTGTTTCTGGAGGCTGTGCTGCAAAGGGCCCAGCTCTCAAGGGCACGAAGCAGGACCTGGTGGTGCCACACCACATCCTCATTAGTTCTTTTCCAACATTTTCTGAGCTAGGGAAACCTGGGGAGACCTGGGGACCCTTCACAAAGGTAACACCAAGAACACAGGAGCTGTGCTAACCCAAGTAACAAATTCCCTTGCACTGGTGAGTTCCAATGGAGCAACCCTGCCCAAGTGAGCAGGCTCAGAGAGGTGTAGCACAGACTTTGCCTCTGTCCTCGGATTCTGCCCACTTTGTGTACAGAACAAGTGAGTCTGATATCAGGGAGTCAGGGCAGGCTCTTAAGGCAGGTGCAGGCTGGGGGTGAAGGGGGTGTCCTCCAGCTCCAGTCTCCATCTGTGCTGCTGTCTCAGTGTGGTGATGGGGGGATGGATGGAACAGATTCCTGCAGCTCTCTTCTGGCCTGGCTTCACAAAAGGGACTTTTAGGACTGAGGCTTCTTCACCCAGAGAGTGTTTCCCTGTGAAAGTTGTTGTCCAGGCTTCACCGCACCTTCACAAAGCCCCACTGTGTTACCCTCTCCTCACTGGGGTCATCCTAGAGAACAGAAGGGTTAGTGGGAGTATCTTCTGCTCCTGGACACTGGGAAGAAGCTCAGAGTCTTCCTGACAGAGATTTTAAAGCTTGTTTACTGTTTTTCGTGGGCTAGAGTTGCTCTTAGAAGGCCTAGGGACCAAGAGAGCAATCCTCCTGTGGGTGGGGAGCAGCGCGGCCTCAGGATCATACTGAACAGCTGTAGCCAGAGAGCTGGTTAAGGGCCTGGGGTGGCTTCCTTCACAGCCTGTGTCCTTCCCACTGAAATGATCAAAAATTAAAAATCTGTAAGGACTAAACATGTATGCTCATTATTTTTTTGGATTGTGTGGATTTATTTATTTTTTTAAAATGTATGCATTTTTTTTAATGTATGTATTTGGTGCAGGCTCAAGCTTACACTGATCTCCCTGTGTCAGCTTCCCCAGTACTGGGATTCCAGGTGTACATCACCACTTCTGATTTCAGTGGCCTGCTTGGTGTCAGCCAGCATGGCATAAGGTACTGGGGATCAAACCCAGGTCCTTACACTTACCAGATAGCCCCTTAGTTCACTGAGCTATCATGGCAGTCCCTGTATGGATTTATTCACACATGAAGGAAAGCCACAGAACGATCTCTAGTGCTTTCATATCTCAGCTGTAACAAGGTATGGGAAAGCAACACAGATTTACTTTTAATTCCTATGTAGCATTTTGGGAGACATCATGACCTTGGGAGTGTGAGGTGCAGTGTAAGGGCCTTGCTCTCAAACCTGGGCTGGGTACTGAGAGGGTGACTGAGGATCGGAATGTGGCAGGTGCATGTGGATCAGAGTGGTGGGTAAGGAGAAAAGAATATTAAGCGTGAAATAAATTTGTATAAAAACTGAAAAAATTCTGTTTTGTGTAGTTGGAATGAGACCCAAACATAATCATGCAAAATGTTAGTCAGGACTCTAGAAACTGTTATAGTCCCATTCAAAACCTAATTTTGATGAGATCACCTTCATAGCACTCTTCTGTTCAGCACAGATCTGGCCTGAGCACCAAGGGCCTTCCTGTGGAAGAGCTTGGCATTCAGACGAACGAAAGTGTTGGGAATAACATGTCAGGTGGCCTGGCTGACATGAGAGGTCCATGGTTCCTATCCATTGGTCCCTCCATGTAATTTGTTGTACCCTGAGGAGAAAGGGCAGCAGGAATGAGGAAAAGATACCAAAAGCAGAGCTGGCTTAGGTGGTAGTGGGTAGGCCTGGTTGGTGAGAAAACTTCTCCTGCAACAATAGTAAGAGCCTTTCTATATATATTTACAATGTTGCAAGACACAAGGTTGCCTAGCCACTAATGGCCCAAAAGGGGGGAGGCAGGATGTTTTTCTCAAGACTGATGCTCCCTGGTGGTCTAGTGGTTAGGATTCTGGGCTCTCTCTCAAGACTGAGGTAGCTTGGCTGCTTCAGGCAATGGGGCATCATCCTGCCCTCCCTAGCTGACCTTGGGAGTGTGAGGATCAATTTCTCATGTGGAATGGCCTACATGGGTCTCTCAGCTCTATTGAGACCTCACTGAAGCATGATGAGGCCAGGGAAGGTGCAGCGCATCAAAGACATGGATCATCCAGCTGAGGTTCTGGTGTCTATGCACATACTGAACATGCACAGTAGGGTAGGGCAGGGCAGGGCAGGGCAGGGCTGCCCTCAAGGCAGACAAGTCCTCCTATACAGTATAGCTTACATGGAGCTGAGCACTCTGAGGCCTGAAGGCACAGTCATGTGTTATGGTGTGAGACACTGTGTGGTGACCGCATCCTGAGTGTGTGCAAAACCCTGATGGAGGAGAGGCTGCTCTTGGCACAGAGCACAGGGTTGATGAAGCTGAAGTCTTGCTTGCAAAACTTCAAGGTGGTGGAGGAAAGCAACAGGAGAAAGAGGTATGCACCCTATGTGCCCACCGCAGTCATGCTATATGCAAACTAGGAGCAGATAAAGCTTCCAGGAATAAGGTTGAAACAAGCAATCCCTGGGAGGTGTTTGTGTTGTCATATATTTCAAATCATGTGGAGAAATAATGAGAGTCAATGTTTTTCAATCATATGACAAAATTATTTTTAAATTAGAAAACAGTAGCCATGGGGTGGTGATATATCTCAGTGGCTTAAGTGCCTGCCTGGGAAGTGCAAGGTCCTGAGTTCAATCGCCAGTACCACAAAAACAAAACAAAACAAAAAAAACCCCTAATAGCCAGATTGTATCTACCATTTCTATTTGGCATAATTTATTTATAGGGCAGGGTTAGGTACACAGTAAAATGAAAGAAATTTATTATGAACCTTTGCCACCCCAGTGTGCTCATGCATGTCTGCACTCATGGTGAGGCAGTGCCAGCTTCCATGGCCATGGGGCTTATGTGGATTTTCTCCTGGTGCTCTGTGTTCTGTGGCTTTGCACAAATGTTCAGTGACAACAGGTGTCAGGTGTGCTCAACATGTTGGAGAGATTACCAGGAATGGTACTGAGGATGCCTGGGTGATGAGTGATCCCTTGTCGTGAATGCTGGCTGAAGGCTCTGACTGGTGCAGTCTGCAGAGCTGAGAACCTGTAGCTCTGTGGACGTTTTGGCACCTCACTGAGAAATCTCTTGCCTCCTCTGCTGCACAGATGGCTGATACTGATGGTTGCAGCCTCCTTCTTTCTTACAAGCCTTCTCTGGATACCACAGAGAAGGGGTATTCAAGATTAATTTCACACTGATCCACTCTAGCCCATTTCCTATAGCCTGAGAGACTCAGCAGACCCCACTGCTGAATAGAGAATCCAGAGATAGTGCAGGAGAGGAACAGACTCTTGGCCTCCAAGCAATTGCTGGGCCTTCAAGCTATCTTCATCCAGTGGGGAAAGCTGGAAGGATAAAGCTGAAGGGAGGTCCTTTGTTGACTGTGTAGGAACATCCTGTTCAGCTTAGGTGGGCAAACTCTGTGGATCTCTGGCTTTCGCTAGATTTACTTTCACAGGAAATTCCCAAAAGGCCTTTCATACTGAAAAAATGTTACAATCCCATCAGCCAGGAATATGTGTCCTTGCTATCGTTACATTGCTCTGGTGAAGGAATCTTCTGTCCTTGTTCTTTGGAGTGGGAGCAAGGAAATGACCCTTTGTCCTGATCGTTTGGCTCCCCTCACAGAACAAGGACCTCCCAGGGCTGTCCCTCTGCCTGGGGCCAGCTCCCTGCTGTGAGTGCCTAGGGGTTTCAGGACAGTGGCCTAGGCATGGAATTCTGTTGTGTATGACCGGTGGCGATGCTCCTTAGCCTCGGGTGTCCGAGGTGCAGCCACAGGAGGCAGGATGTGGCCTAGTGAATGCCTTGTGGGGTCTGTTCCTCCCCTGCACCATCTCTGGATTCTCTTTGGCCTAATGAATTTGCAGTGGGGTCTGCTGCAACTCTCAGGCTACAGGAAATGGGCTGGAGTGAATCAGTGTGAAATTGAACAATGGAGACATGGGGTGTAAGTGGGCTCTTGAATCCCGAGTGCATTTCAGCAAGGACACCCCTAAGAACCTGGTTTCACTAATACTGAACAGCATAATAACCAAGGACAGAGCCATGCACTGTCATGTGAGAGTCACTTTGAGGGGACTTCAGTGTGAGCCCAGACTCACATGTCCCAGGAGGGAGCTGGAGAGCAGCTGGGCCATGCAGCACTCAGATGAGCACAGTGTGAGCTACTGGAGCAGTCACCAGGGACTGAAGCAATTAATTCTAGAATGTCTGGCATCCCCTTCCTGCATTGAAATCCTCTAGGGGCTCTTTGTTCTGTAAGACTGTCTTCAGTAGGTTCTACTTTAGTTTTGGAACATAATACTTTGATGGTATCTAAACATTTCTGCTTCTTTCTTTCATAGGCGGAGGGAGGAACATATCTTAAGCCAGGATACTGGGAAATGATTTCTTTGGATGAGAGAGCATTTGAATGCACAAGTGAAACTTTCCTAGGAACATTGGGAAGTAAGCTACTGTGGCACAGAGATGACTAGAGGTGACAGGAATGTGACTAGAATGTAGCCCTAGGAAGGAAAGGTCAATGTTTGGTTACTGAGGGTTGCAGCACCATTTACAGGACTACATATTTTATGCTCAATATTGGTTCTTCTCAGAGGCACACTTATTACATTTTCTCTGTTTATTTTCACATCAAAATTCAGGAACTTAATATTCTCTGAGGTAACGTATTTCAAATTACTGGTTGAGTTGTCTCAATAGGTTTTTTTAAAATCTTAAACAGAAAAAAGCAAGAAATATCAATGAAAGAGTTTTAAAACTATTAGTAGAGTAATAATTACCAACACATTGTGAATTGTTATATTCACAGTAATTGTTCAGAATAGAACACATAGGCACGAAACAGTGTTCAGAAACTTTTCTTTTTTTTTTTTTTGTATTTTAGGGAAGGGTCTACAGGGTGTTCAGGGTCTACCTACTAGACTGGACTTGTGGTGGTTCTCCTGTTTACAGCTTCCCAAGAGGTGAGATTACAGGCATGTACCACCATGCCTAGTCTCAATCGCTGTCTCAGTGGGCCCTGGATCGGAGCTGGCATGGCAGGCCCAGGAGCACTGTGGTATTGACATAAGGGAAATGAAACTCCCAACCTGAAAGATACCTGAGATGAGTTCATGTTCTCTAAAACTGAAGAATGAATTTTAGGAACAAACAGAGGTTAAGAGCAGACTATTTATTGGGGAAAAGAAAGCTACTGTCTGTGAGGGACAGAAGCAGGGGGCAGGTGAGCAGATTGTCCCCAGAAACCAGTTTCTTCCAAGGAATTTTATAGAATAAAACCATGTGGTGAGGCAGGTCCCAGGTGGAGATCACAAGAATTCACTTAGGTGGGCATGAGGTGGGACAAAACTACCATCAACTGATGAGATTATAAGTACCATTGCTCAGATAAAATTGATTAAATATAGGATCAAATAGGGAAGTGAGTCATGTAGCAAGCAGTTATCAGTGGAGAATAATAATTTATCCAGTAGCCAGCCAGTAGCAGTTGGATTAGTGACTCTTCTTAGTTTCTTCCAGATGATGACCAATCCCAGCTGCTTATCTTTAGAGAGGAAAGCATTCGTTCATCTTTGGTCTCTAAGTCTGGCCCACAGCAGGAGCCTCTGGCTCTCTTACAGTTGCAGTGTATATTGTCTTCCATGCTGTTGCTCTGAGGGCCTTGCCCTGTCTGACTGCCTACAGTATTTCTATCTAACTTGGCTGCTTTCAACAGTATGATGTTTTTAGGAGACTGCCCAGGCCAGCTGGACCCTGAATTGACCCAGAGGGCAGGCCTGGAGTGTGAGTGAGATTGCCCGGGGCTGCTGGATCCTGAAACGACCCAGAATCCAGGCCCAGCGTGGAGCCCTTCAGCAGAACTCCCTGCAAAGAGACTAGAGGCAAGACCTACCCAACTGATCCAGGAGCAGAACATCTTGCCAGTGTGACACAAAGGGTTCATCTTCAAGGCTGCAGCAGGAAGTGGAGCACAGCAGCCAGACCCAAGCCACACCCACCTGGAGGAGTCTGAACTTCCTAGATCCAGACCTGGTGCTAAGGTAATAATTCTATCTAAGCTCTACACCAAAGGTCAAAAGTCAGTGGTATAGTAAATGACAAAGAAAAGGAAAAAAAGCAGTCTCAGGCCCAGAGTCCACCCAGTACAAATGCAGAAGACACTAGCATAGAGGAAATTGGAAATCACACACCTGAAATCTCTGAAATAATAGCGTTGGAAGTAAAGAAACAACTGCAGAAAGGTACAGAAGAGATCAGATCAGAAATATTTTCTGAAGTTAAAAAAAAAGCAGTAATAACTATAATCAAAGAAATACTAAGTGCTTCTAAAGAATAAACTGATAAAAAAAAAAAATAGAGCAGAATACACAAGTGATGGAACCCCTGAATAAGCAACAGAGGACAGAAACAGAATGTATGAAACAGATCCAAAGTGATATACAAGCTGGATGTGGTGACTCATGCCTGTAATCCCTGTAGTCAGGAGGCTGAGGCAGGAGGATTGTTGTGAGTTCAAGACCAGCCTGAGCTACAAAGTGAGCTTAAGGCCAGACTGAACTGCAAAGTGAGACCCTGTCTCAAAAAGACCAAAAAACAAAACAAAACAAAAAAACCCAAAGTGATATACAGGAAATTAAAACCTCAATCACAAGTTGCCAAATCTGTTTGAATGAAAGTGACAATAGACTCTCTGACCTTAAAGACACCATTGCAGCTAGTGAAAACGTAAGGAAAAGTCTCTTAAAAATAACTAGGATATCTGGGTGTGGTGGCGCATGCCTATAATCCTAGCACTCGGGAGGCTGAGGCAGGAGGATTGCTGTGAGTTCAAGACCGGCCTGAGCTACAAAGTGAGCTTAAGGCCAGCCTGAACTGCATGGTGAGACCCTGTCTCAAAAAAGACAAAAGAAAAAAAAGAAAAGAAAAATAACTAGGATACAGGAAAAAATAATTAAACACTGAAAGATGATGCAAAGATGAACAATGTGAGATTAATAAGCATCACTGAGAAGGAAGAAGTCCATACAAATTATATGAAAAGAACAGGGGCAGAAGTAATAGCAGAAAACTTCCAAAATATGGGGCAACAATCTGACATTCAGGTAATCAAACCATATACATCTCCAAGTAACATCAAAAAGCCACTCCCAGATATATAATAATTAAGATTCTAGAAATTCAGCACAGGAACAGTATACTAAAAGCCACGAAAGAAAAGAAACAGATCACATTTAAAGGAAAACCCATCAGAATAATGGCAGATTTCTCTTCACAATCCATCAAGTCAAGAAGAGCATGGAGCAAAGTACTTCAAGTCTTGCAACAAAACAAATTCCAACCCAGACTGGTATACCCTGCAAAACTCTCTTTCAAGTATAATGGAGAAGTAAAATAGTTCTATGACAAAGAACAACTAAAGAATTTTATGATGACAAAGCCAAGCAAAATGATCACAGCCTCAAGAACAAGAATGGAGAGAATGCACCAAATAGGACAAACAAACACAGGAGAAAAAGAGGCATACAGTATTAGTCTTTTGTGTACAGCAGCAAAATACTTCCATCAGCACACTCTACAAATGGACTTCTCTTGTACGCTTTGGGTTATGATCCCATATGGGGTCTACAGGGTGGATTTCTAGGAAATAGCTGTAGCTCAGTCCCACAAGTGACACCTGGCAACCAGTAATTGTCATGGTCATTATCCATGTTCACAACACGCTAGAACTTTGCGCGATATCCTATCCCCAAACTGTCAGAAGTGATGGTCATTTATTTGTGTCATTTCAGTGTTTATCTTGTGTTTTATTCTTAGTACTTCTTTACTATCATGAATACTTTATCTTAGTTCAATTATTTTGTTATTATTATTATTATTATTATTGAAGAACAAATAGCAATGGGACAGTTTCAAGACAAATTAACAGGACAGATTCGACAAATCAATACATTGCAAAATGTTTTTGTAATGTTTCAGTGTTGTATAAGGTGCATACATGACATTATACTTACAGGCATTATTATAGCAGATGTCTCTAATCAGTGAATGAAGAGAGTGCAGCTATATACCTATCTTATTTCTCTACAGCTGATTTATATCACAGATTTGACAATTAACACCCTCTACCTTGTTATCTCCCCAGTGTCTGTCCATAGTACTAGAAGCCAACATAATATCTTGTCCAACCACTATTAGTGCAAATCTTGCTTCTCGTAGAATTATGGATAAGCATAGCATATTTATCCTAACTGTACTGTTTATATAAACACATCATGATTCTTCCTTTGTATCCCCCCCCTTTTTTTTTTGTCTAGACCTGTCAGAGATGAGCGCTCCATTGTCATTAAACCAATTTAGGTGCCTGAACTTGGTGACACAATCCAACACAGTCCAGCATTCCACATTAATAATAAATTATCTGGGCCGGGCATGGTGGTGCATGCCTGTAATCTCAGCACTCAGGAGGCTGAAGCAGGAGGATTGTTGTGAGTTCAAGACCAGTCTGAGCTACAAAGTGAGCTTAAGGCCAGCCTGAACTGCATAGTGAGACACTGTCTCAAAAAAACCAAAAAAAAAAAAGTGAGTTATCTGAAGAAGTTGTTAGCCATTTACAGCTCAATTTATTATTATGCCCCCACATTATATACTTCATTTTTATACTTTTCTGCTGGATGGTTAAGACCAAGATAGATCAAAATCTATATACCAAAAGATGCCGCTTTTGTTTTTGATGAGGTCAGTGAGGTTCTCTCAGGGTTTATCTTGTAATCCTGTACCTTACTCTGTAGATCCTTTGTCTGTGTCGTTCATGTGGATGAGTCATGGCCAATGCTTGACCAGTTTGCTCTCTATGAGAGCCTGAGAGAAAGTTTTCTCTCCATGTCACTCTCCCCAGGCACACTATAGATCCTCTGTGGTTCATTCAATTATTTTGAAACATTTAATTTTTAATTAATTAGTATTTAATTTCCTGAATATTGCTTAACCTTAATTTTGTTTTAAAATTTATACTATAACTTTGAATTATAATTTCTCTAAAAGATATCATATATCTGCTCCTAGCATTAGAAACTTTAAAAAGTATATTTGTTTTTTCTGTTGACTTCGTTACTTCTTCCCTGTCTTTTATACGCACATACACACACACACACATATGAAAAAAATACATGTATTGGTACCGTTTTATAGAAATCATCAATGACCTTTCAAGTAAGGGTTCATCTAATATATTTTATGTAATCCTGCATAACTATCACTTTGAGAGCTCTTTATTGTTCATCCAGGAGCATACTGCAACTTCTCTTGCATTTTGAATTATGCTGTTTGTTATTTCCTATATGCTATGTCTGGAGGTATTAAAATATTTCAAGTTTGTATAACTAGATAATATTTTACTTCTAGTTTTCCAAGGTATGTTTGCTAAGAGGATAGGTCTTTTTTTCTTTCAGTCCTTTAATTGGTCTAGTTTCATACACACTTGGTCCTTTCTTTTTCTTTCTAATGTGGAATAAGATGCTATTTAATTTTGTTCTTCCATAGCTAATATTTTTATGTGTATGTTTTAATCATTTTTTTCTTTACAATAAATTTTGGACAATTTCATTTTTGTGTATCTTGGTATGATTTTATTTGAATTTCTTGTGCAAAAGGTTCATTTTTCCTCAAAATGTGGTATTATAAGTTGAACTAAATTCAGAAATTTTAAATCTTTAAATATTTATTGCCTACTCCTTTCTACTTTTAGAATTCTAATTATATGAATATTAAAAAAAAGAAAGGAGCACTTAGTGCTTACAATTCTTGTTTCTACTCTGATTTTTTCCCTGTCTTGAATTTCTTTTTTTTTTTTTTTTTTTTTTTTT
>PVKA01003715.1:0-106837 GCA_004027165.1 Ctenomys sociabilis | reverse complement strand
ATTTTTTTTTTTGTATTTTCATTAAGGGTATACAGGGTGTCCAGGGTCTTACTACTAGAACAGACTTGTATTGATCCTCTTGTTTTCAACCTCCCAAGTGCTAGGATTACAGGCAAGCGTCACCACACCCAGTCTCAGTTGCCTTCCCAGCACACTCTGGGGGTGGGGGGTGGCACAGCAGGCCTGAGATGGACCCCTGGCCTCTGTCTGCCTAAACAGGAGCTTTAATCCACTTAGCTGTTTGGCTGGCCCTGGTTTCAGAATTTGGAAACCATTGTGCATAATGATTTTTGGAGAACTGCTGCCTTACACACATTGAAAGACACATAAATTATTTGCTATGAATTCCTTAGGATTTTTGTATACATATTTATAAGTAGAACTAGTCTATTTTTGTGTTGTGTTTATATATTTTGAATTGGTAAAATTGTGTGTATTTACTACGTGCAAAATGACATTTTGAAGTGTATAGTTTTTGTTTTGTTTTGTTTGCACTGGAAATCAAACTCAGAACCTTGCTCTTGCCAGGAAGATTCTGTGCTTATGGGCCATATCCTGTGCCATTTGAAATGTATAGTTTGTATTTGTGTTCTGTTGTTTATCAATTATGTCTGTATGCTAACATTTGTTGGAATAGTAGAGTACATTTTTAAAATTACAATGTTTCCTTTTACACCAAGGATAATAAATATAACAGAGAAAGTGTCTGTTAACTTTGTCTGGTAAATTTTGGGGAACGTGGCTTTCATTGGAGAAAATATATACAGTATCTTATGAATGAAAGAGCTTGAAAGCCCAATTGGTGATGCTTTAAAATGTTGTCTAAATAAGATTTAGAAACATGATTATATCTTTCATTAGGTGGTAATTTTTCCTTATTTGTATGGATGGTTTGGAATCATGAATTTGCATGATAATATGAAAGTTTCCTCGTTCTCTTTTAAAAGTATTTTATGAAGTACCTGAATAGTAATAGAATACTGTCATAAGTTAATTACTAGAAATATATAAGATTTAGCAAATACTAGTATGTCAAATTGTACAATAAATTCCATTAATCAAAAAGAAGACCCAGACAAACAAAATACTATTTTGGAGAAACCAAAAAGCATTCATTCAATACATACATTTAGTCCAATTACCTTGCCTTTACCTTGGAGGCTTTGTAAATCTGCTGGGATCCAAAGCAGTTCCCAAGCAATTGCATTTTATTTCTTTATCTTCAATAGTTTAAGATGTGCTGGCCAGTTATTTTGCTGTGGCATCCATCCACTGGGTGTTTCCATATAAATTCAAACATGGGGGCCCGGGAAGATAGCTCAGTAGAATGAACACTTGCCTGGCAAGTGCAAGGGCTTGATTCCATCCCCTGTTCCAGTTCCACCCAAAAAAAAAAAAAAAGTATGCACTGTGGACTTGTGAACCTTACAGTGATGTTTCCATCAGTTTGCATTTTATTAGGAGATACATGAGGAAACGCTGTGCCAGTGATCTTGAAAATCAGTATTATAGGTTATCATTATGTAATTAATGCAATATCTACTTTACTTTGTCTTCTGAAATGCAAAAGTAATGATTAAGCTCATGATGCAGTGTTAGGATCAATTGACAAGTTGAAGCTTTATTATTTATTTCATATTTATTACTTTGCATTACTTTAAAAGAGCTGTCAGTTTTGTTACTGTAATTTTAACTTCAATATTTTGAAACAAAAATACATAAATTATTTAATTATAAAATGCCTATTCATTAAACAGAACAGTGTTAAGATAGAAAACACGACATACATATACACTATGTAAATTTCACGTAAATTTATACTTGCATATATTCAATATTGTTTTATATGAAATGGTTCTGGTACCATTAAACATACAACTTTAGTGCTATTCCTATCCATCTAAATACCTATCAATCACAATGTTTTTACTTTGTCTGTGATTTATGTTTTACAGAATGTCGTCTTGTCGTAATCAAACAGGATGTCATTTTCTGTTTAGATTGGGTCCTTTCAGACAGAACATCTTTTCACACCTATGTAATGCTTTTCACTTTTAGTACTGAGCTGGAAATGTGTGCTATGGTGTAAGTAGCTATGTGTAGCTATGTACTTAAGTAGATATTCTACCTGCTTACTGTGGAATATCTTACTTACCTCCATATTTTGCCACCTATCATATAGATGTTGAATCCATTACTGTGAAGGGGTCTGAATCATACAGTCAGTGGATTTTTAAAACAACAATTATTTTTTGTGGTACCAGGGATCGAACTCAGGACCTTGTGTTTGTCAGGCAAGCACTTATTAATATTTCTTCTTGTTCTTGTTCTTCTTGTTCTTATCCTTGTTGTTGTTCTTCTTGTTCTTCTTCTTCTCCTTCTCCTCCTCCTCTTCCTCTTTCTCTTCTTCTTCTTCCTCCTCTTTCTCCTCCTCCCTCTTTTTCTTCATCATCTTCTTCTTTTTCCAGAAATTTCTACATTACTAGAATGGTCTCACAGTGATCCACCTGTTTAGAGCTTTCCAAGAGATGGGACTCCAGGCATGTGCCACCACTCCCATTTTTAATCAGCATCTCAGTGAGCCCTGGGGGGTGAGGCTGGCATGGCAGGCCTGGGGATCAATACCCAAGCCCCTGAGCCTGCTTGTAGGCTCTTTAATCCACTGAGTCAGTGGATGTTTAAAATGATGAAAAGAAATCTTTGTCATTTTATATTTCTATGTGCAATGATTGGAAGTTCTTTTTCCCTTCTATCATCAGGTTTTGATATCCTCAATGTGCTAGTTTTTGGTCTTTGTAACAGATCCATTGTAATATAACACTGTTGTTATATTTTGTATGTCCATTGTATATGATGTGGAGCAACTTTAAATTCCAACTATATGTCTTCTTTGCCTGCTAAGATTTTTGGCCGATTTTAAAACTCAGGCTGTTAATCTTCTTACTGAGTTTTAAGTCAGAGCCTTACAGAGTTTTAAGAGTGTGTTGTGCAGATTTAGAAGCTATACTTTTATTAGACATGTTTTCCAAAGATTTTTCCCCAGAGGGTGGCTTGTCCCCTTGTCTCTTGATAGTTTCTTTTCTGGGGAACATTTTATTATCAATTTTAAGAAAGTCATCTTACTCATCCTTTATCTGAAGATTATGTTTTCACTGTTATAACAAAAGTCATTACTGAGCCATGAAGATTTTCCTCAGTGATATTTTCCAATAGTTTCATAAATGTGAATTTTAAATTTATTTTATGGTCCATGCTGAGTTAAATTTTGTGTTAATTGTGTAAGATTTTCATCTATATTCATTTTTCCTTTAGCCTGCAAATGGCCAAGTATAGCAGCAATATTTGTGGATATTTTTCCATTGTTATGATTTAGCTTTTTGACAATGTTCAGATTATAAAACATTTGTGGGGTGATTTCTAATCTTTCTGTTCTGTTAAATTTTATTGCTATACCTTAATCACTGTGTTTAGTGTAACTATTCAAGTTGGAAAAGTGAAAATATTCTGTTCTTGTCATTCTTAGGTTGGTCCACTGGGGCCTTTTACATTTCTTTATGAATTTTAAAATAATTTACTATATTCACAAAATCACTTGCTACAACATTGATTGAAATTGCACTGCATCTGTAGATTAAATATGGTAAAATGGACATCCTAATAATATAGATAATATTGGCTCCTAGCTATGAACATGACATATTTCTTTATATACCTAGTTCTTTAATAGTTTTCATCAGAATTGTGTAGTCTTACTCACTTAAACTTTATACAAATTTCCTTAGATTCACAACCAATTATTCCATTTGGGGAAGTGTAGATACGTACATTAATAATGTCAACATGGATTTGGTACATGTTCTCACTACACGGTGGAGACTCTCATTTTCAGCCTCCCACAGCGGGGCTTACAGGTTTGTGCCATCATCTCCAGTCTCCGTTGCCAGTTCAGCACACCTGCGGGCAGGGCTGACACAGCATGTGATGCCAGGGTTCAAACCCCTGTCCCTATGCTTATCTAAGCAGGCACTTAGTCCTTGGTGCTATCTCACCAGCCCTGTGAGCATTATTATAATAAAATACCTGTGCTAATTAATGAAAACACAAAGCCCTGGAGAAGAAGCATACTTTAGGCCTATGTTCAGAACCTTATGGAAGGACAGAAGCTTCCCATTAGGGTTACTTGCTAATGGCTACATGACCACTCGGTAGTGTCACTCTGGGTACCAAACCTTTGTCTTGTAGACCTTAGAAGGCGTGTCATTAGATGAATGACCATCCATGTAATCCAAAACCTTATAGTGACACAAAAAGTTTGTTGAAACACATCACTTAATACAAAGAGAAGGATACTCTAGATATTACTCCATATTCTAATTCTAGAAAGATCTAAAAAGGTCTATTTATAAAAACACATTTAATTTTAAAACCTCAGTGAACTTCTCTAAAGTAATTTAAATGACGCACCGTACCTAGTGCACAAAAATAAGCAAATGGATTTTGATGGTAGTAGACTCAAACTACTTCTGTCAGATACAGTTTCTGAAAATGTAGACAGTCATGAAATTTATTTATTTTCTGTGCAAACATTCTCTATTGATGGTGTTTTTAAATAAAAAATGCATTTATTCTTCTAAAATATTTTACTGACTTAAATAATTGCCAAAAGAATCTCCTTGGGTCACTTTTTAAAAATTATAGCTCTCTGCTTCATATTCCCTTTAGAAATAGGATGTCTGAGAGGTGTGCTTATAAATATATTTATTTCTAAAAAAAATTTAAAACTATAAATAAAATGTTCAAGCAGTCATTCAATGTTTTAGACTGCCAAGTCTTTGCAGAGGGTAGATACAGCAAAGATAGTGAGGGGATTTTAATGAATTATTTCATTGCCATGAAATAGAGGCTGGTGCTTTTCCAATGCCTTCAGGGCACGTATCTTTTCTCATGTTTTTCTTCATTTTTCCACCCCAGATCCTAGAACAGAGCCCTGAATCTAGGAAGTGTTTACTTTGTGTAAGATTTATGCAGAAAATTCCCAACTCTGATAAAGACTGTAGTTGAAGACAAAAGTTGCAATTTAATGTAAAAAGCAATGAATATATACAATATTCAGCAAAGAAAGTATATCGGAAGCTGTTATACTAGGGATCACAGAATTTCTATCAATGGCAATTGTTTGTCAGACCTAAGTGTATTTATTTTAGGAATGCTTGGTATTACCCTAAGATACATAGTTTTGAATGAACTTTCAAAAGAAGAAAGAAGAAACTATTTTAATGTTACAATTTCTCTGTGTCTGGATCTTATCCCATGGCTACCAGATCTTACCACAACTTCCAAGCTTTCTGCTTCATATGAAAGTTGTTGCGGATCTGTAAGAAGCATGTTTGAAGCATTTCCTTATTTGGTGTGAAGTCGTTATTGTCCCTGGGGTAAAAAGAAAACAGAATGTGTCCTTTTCTTTTTAAATATGTATAATCTATGTCATGAAATTTTTTCATGTAATAATGCCATATCATAAAATAAAATCACAAATATTGCCAAATCACAAGAAATTTAAAGCATAGATACCCAAGTTTTCTTATTGTGGTGTTGTCATCTCTGTGACTCATAGAAATCTGAGAGGTTAGACTAGCATATTGAAAATGAAACACTTAATATTTTTATTAATGTTTTTCTCTGTCCCTGAGGCCATGTAATTTTGGTGATAAGATTTTTAGCCGTGTTTGCATAAAAGTTAATGTCATGAGTTAAAGTGTCCCCTGTAGCACATATAAATTTCTACTACCCTCCCTCCCAGTTTTACCTGGCATCATCTATCCAGTTTCTCTGTCTCTGTCTCTGTCTGTCTCTGTCTCTGTCTCTGTCTCTGTCTCTCTCTCTCTGTCTCTCTGTCTTGCTCTGCTTTACTCTCTCCCTCTCTCTCTTCCTTTATATCCTATCATCGAAATCAGAACTAGCCTAACTTAGTTCCAGGTTCATGGTCCTCTAGAATCTCAATTCTTCAGATTACTGAGCTCCACCAAAATAAAATAGACACAAAATACAAACTAAGCAAATATTACACATATGACTGTCTTCATTTCTGATCCTAACTGTAATCTCAAGCTTTCTCAATGTCATCCTACTTCATAACCCTAAGAAAACTTTAAGAATACTGTTGATATACCAGTACTGTACTGATGGATAAGGATTATTAGAAAAAAGAAGATACCAGTTAGAATCAGCAAAAGGAAGAGGCCCATAGGAAGTACAAGAGAGTTCTAAATTCCAAATTTTCACTTTTCTTGGCAGTTAATTTCTGACATCTACCTGCCAAACAAACATGGGCTATTGTCAACCTGAGAAGTTCTCCTTAGTTTCAGTGTCCAATTTTGTAGAAACCTCATTATGTGGACATGACTGACTATGTCCACATGGTTGAACCCTGTCTCTATAAACACTGAAGTCTCATGATTCAAACACCAAACATCACGGTTGGGTTTCTGTCACAGTCCCTGTTCTAAGATTACAAGTGTGTTCATACTCAGAGTCATCTCATTATAAAATATCAGCTGTGTTCAGAAAGTCCATGAAGAATAAAAAAAAAAAAAAAAAGACTCTTATTAATCAGCAATTTAAAAGATCTAGAAAAGGAATGAGGGCCATCTCCCAATTTCCCTTTATTTTTAAATCTCTCTAGTGTCTCCCTGTCTCTATTTCCCCCTATTAGTTTTCTTCTTACACATCTGCATTAATATTGTACAACAATATGACCTGAATAATTTGCTCAAAATATGCTCCCTGGAGAAATGACATCAGCCTCTCCTGGAAGTTTCCTGGAAAGGAAAAATTCTATAGCTAGTGTGAGAAGTAATGAGTCAGAAACCCCTGAGGGAGATGCACAGAGATCTGAACTGAATAAATCATACAGGTTAATTTTATTGATCCTCAAATTTCAATCTAATATTTTAATTTCACAATCATTGATAGTGAGAGAGTTAGAAAGATAGGAGAGTTTAGGAGCTTTTTCAGAGGAGTATTTTTGCTGAGAAAATCAGCACTATATCCATTTGCAGCTTAAAATTTAGATGAAGTTATCTATATTTGCATCAAATTTGGGGTGTATCCTGCTCTTTCATTTTGCCTTTCAGTTAGCTTCAGCTTTAAAATAACTCTCAATTTACATTAGCCATAATCATGAAAAAATTACAGAGAAATATTTAAGGAAATAAAATTCATCAATTTCAGCTTTGTAGTGAGTCTTTTTGTTTCACCCATTAAAAACAAAGATCATCTTTTCACAACTGGTGAACTTGTATCATATTCTGAAACATGGGATAATGTTCTAAATAGTCCAGCTCCAAACCATTCAGCATAGGGGTTTGTGATATCAAAGCTGACAGTTTGTAATGTAAGGTTTAATTAAATTGGGAACTGCTATAATTAAAGGTTTTGAGTTATTAATGCATCACTCTGGCAAACATTTAATTTTTATTTCTCTTGTGAAACCCTTATTAAAATGGGATATTAAGACCGTTAAACAGAATTTGCTGTAGAAATGGTGTGAATTCTCAGATGCTATTCAACACAATACACTGCAGAAAGTGTTGTGCTTTCTAGAAGCTCAAGAAAATGAATACAGTCTGAGATAAGACAGCCACATCAATTTCAAAAATTCTTACATCATGGACAGCAACAAGTAATACTAGGAAAAAATTACAATGCTTAGTGTTGGGCATCTGTCTATGTTTCCTCCAAGACAAGTTGGTAGTTTAGGATGTTCTAATTATTCCTGACATTCAGGGCTCTGCAGTATCACATAGCATCATAGGTTTTCTTTTACATATTCCATTTGTACCTACAAAATTGATGGAGACTGTCTTTAAGTGATGATTCCAGCTGCGTAAAGTCCTAATATTAATTAAAATATCATCTCTGCTCATCCATCACTAGTTCTAGATGGTTTCCCTAAATTATTCTCTTTGGCAACAGCTTGCCCAGATTCAATGACTCTGTGAACTCTTCACTGATAGTTTCTAAAATCTAGAGAGAATTTTAAGTAACACTAGTTTCAGAATTCTGCCTACTAAAAAAAGCAAACCTAGAGTTAAATTTAACTGGTAAATACTACATGTCTTTTGAAAGACTTAAATTATATGATAGTATATTGCAAATCATGAAGAGTCCTACAATTAAGAAATAGAGGAAATTTTATTTCAACACTTGTGAAACTAAATTTACAGGAGGTTCTTGCCCTCTATCCATAAAACTATTCCACAGATCACACACTGGAAAATACCATTGTCTGAGAAAGCTCCTCTTTTTGGCATTTAAAACCAACCCCTACAAATCAACCCTAGTTCTCTTATTTGCTAATGATGAAATTTAGAGAAATAAAATGTTAAAGACTCAGCTGCCGACCTCTAAAATAAGTTTGATGCTGTGTTCCTTGCTTGCTGTGAAGAATAAATAAGCGTTGTATTCAGAATCCCGACAAATTTTTCACTCCAATCAAAAAGTTCACTTTGATTTCACCATGTCTCACTTGGGTAGCGGTGAGTTATAGATTCGGAGTTGCCCAGAGCTTCCCTGTTCTCTTACACAGTGTCTTTGAGGAACTTTGCTCGGTGTGCTGGAGGTGATGGCAGTAGCATAAAAATGTGGCACTTAAAGGTAGTGTAGAATAATTTGCTAAATATTTATCTCCGGGGTGTGTTTAGGCAGGCTTTATACAGGAAGTATTGCATGAGGCTCATTAATAGCAGTGTTTTTTAAGTGAAAGATATTCGAATTAATAAAAACTATGTTAGTGTCCATAATATAAATAGCACAGGTATGAAATTGATAAAATATTGGCAGGAGGATAGATTTAAGTACAACAAAAAGGCTGGTAGTGTGTATATACAGAAGTGTAAACTACTCAACAGTAGGAACTAATTTAAGAGCACCAGTTATGTACATCCACACTGCAGTAAGAAGTAAAGTCTTACTCAGATGTGTACCATGGATCATTGCTTTGAGACTACTCATTATGGATATTTGCAGAGAGAAAATGACAGAATTTACTGACTGAAATACATTTTTTATTCTTTAGGGGCAGAAGTGAGAAGAAAATATTTAGCAACTAGTCTGTGATACTCTTGTTGGAAATGTAAATGATCTATGGAAAGATATGCTGCCAGTGTCAGGTATCAGGGCCCTTTTCTCACAAATACAGTCACCTTCTACACCATTACTCAGGAATGGGGAGTTGGCTCAGTGGGAGAATTATTCTCTGGCAAGACTAAGGGCCTGAGTTTAATCCTCAGTTCTGTCAAAAAAATAAATAAATAAAAGAGTAATAGACCATTCCGCTTTGCCACACTAATGATAAAGAATAGACTGATTCTCTTTTTTAAGTAAATGATGTTAGAGGTGTGAAGCCCAAATAATTTCTAAGAACATACATGAGGTTACACCGCCATCCTGTTCTGTATGCGTCGCCTTAGTACATCAATAAACCATGTCAGCTTGTACAGATTACTGCCTAATGTTATGTCTGCTTATGACCATAGAGCTTAAATTATCCATGTTTTTAAAACAAAGAGAACACAAAAACCTCAGGCCTACCTGGGAAAAAAACATTTAATCTCCAGCCTGGGAACATTCTTATAAAATAAGTCACTTTGACCCAGCCATTCTCGGGAAACAGCTAAAACCACAGAGTTAACTAATAGTTGCCCTATGGCCTACCCCTCTTAGTTTCTTTAAAAAGTCATATACTCTCAAACTCACCAATTATTTTAAAGGTCAACCTAAACTAACCAATGCCATTCGCTTCTGTAACCGCACTTACAAGACCCCTCCTCCCTTTGTCTTCCGGCTTAAAACCCAGCCCACAGTCAGCTCCGGGCTCTCTGCTCCTGCGCGTTCAGTGAGCCCCATGCGTGCATGGAAAATAAAATCCCCTTGCTTTTGCATGAGAGGACGTCTCTTGGAGTCTTTCTTCACGCAGTGGGCTTTTCAGACCTAACAGAGGGAAACATCAAACATCATAATATATTCATTATAAATAAAACTGGAATTATGGATTCATAAAATATGGCTAGCTAGACACTAGGAAACAATTCATATTTCTGAGAAAGAGAATGAAACTCAGAAAGCCCTGCAGTGGAAACAGCTGTTTGATTTTGCTTTGTTTGTTTGTTGTTTACATTGTTTTTGAACGAGGGATAGAATCCAAGGCTTTCATGTGGACTTCTGTCTACAGTTCTTTAATATTATTACTTTAAAATTTGAGACATGGTCTCTCCAAAGTGGAATGCAAACATTTAACATACCAACCTAATCTTACGTGCTGGGATTTAAATTCATGCCATGACAGCCAGTTGAATTTAGTTCTTTGTGAGGTAGTTTTTACACCCATTACTTAGAATTTAACTGTTAATTTATTATTTATAAAGAAAGGCTCCAATGCAAAAGACATTTCTTGGAAATTGTGATTCATAGTTATTATTTCTTCCGAAAGAAATAATTTTGTACTTATTTTGCATTGGAATTGCCAAAGAAACTTGGTTTACCCTTGGTATCAATAGAAGAGGATTTCAAATCCCTTGGCATTTTTTTTTTTGTTTGTTTGTTTGTTTGTTTGTTTTCTTGTTTAAGAAAGGGTCTACAGGATGTTGAGAGTCTCACAACTAGGTCAGACTCTAGTGATCTGCCTGTTTACAGTCTCTCAAGAGCTGGGATTACCTGCCGTACAGGCACTGCCACCAAACCCAGTCTCAATTGCCATCTCAGTGCACCTCAGGGGCAGGGCCGATAATGCAGGCCTGGGGGTTTGAACCCCTGCTCCTGGAACCTGCTTGCAAGAGCTTTAATCAACTGAGCTATTTGGCAGGCCCTTAGCATTCTATTTTATTTGCTTTGTTTTGCCTTTTTTTTTTTTTTTTTTTCTTGTGGTACAAGGGATTGAACTCAGGACCCTGTGTGGACTCCTTGCGTCACATTTAGCACAATGCACTTCCAATGTCCCACCCAAGTCAGAATCGGAATGTGCAACTTTTCTTTCTTTTCCCAGCTCTCATACAATTGTCAAGCTCCATAAAGTTTTAGAACAGCTATCACAGACTCTATTTTTTATTGACTCCAATTAAACAGTAATGGTTTCACCCAGAATATAGTTTTTGCAGGGAACTTTATCATTCAGATACTGTAGAGGAGTATGACCCAGTAGGAGTGAAATTAACATATTTTTACACCTCAAGAGGTGATGGACAGTAAGAGATTTTAGTAGTGGATAATCACATTTCACCAATTTTGCAAAAGTTGAATCTAAGGATTCCATGTAATGCTCATTTTAAACTTTTAAGTACTTCAAGTGTGGAAAAAAAAAATTTGCTATTTATACATAAAACAGAAATTGTGAATAAAGAGATTACATGCACTCAAGTTTGCTAGATTGGGAAATATTCTTTCACTCCTTGAGTTTTCTCCAAAAAAAAATCTGCGATTGTGGCTATATTTATCATCCTGAAGAAATTACATATTTCAAAAAGTGTAATGCAGTATCTTTCTTGAACAGTCTCTATTTAAATGCAAATTCTCAGTTTTCTTCTATCATACAAAGAATTTTTTTCAGAAAAAAAAAAGGCATGGGAGTCTTAATGCTGATGGTCTCTTTGTCCCACTGCAAAGCTTGTCATTAACATCCAAGAGCAAGAGATTTGTTTATCTTTGGAAAGGGATGAAAAGATAGATCTATGGGAAAACATGTAAATCTTCAGGGTAGTATACTTATTAAGGCATAAAGAGGCATTAAAAATGTTCTCTCTTAAGAAACCCCATTCTATTTTACAACAAAACATAAAGTAAAATAGTCTTAAAGACTGCAGTTTCCTGTAGGAGAGATTTGCAGTTTTATAAGGCTTTCTACTACTGTGTAAAAAAACTATGAGTAGGTCTATGATTTTTAAAATGTAGAATTATATTTTAAGCCTTGTCCTGGTAAAGTGGAAATTTAGCCTTGAGTACCATCTCACTTCATGATGTTCAGTCCCTGCCTGCTACCTTTCCCTTGTTTTATTCAGATAACACAAGCCTCTCCTCAGATTTTTAGAAACTCTGCAATTCCTGAATGGTAGGTTCTAACTGAACAGGCAATGGAAGCAGAACCTTACTCTTCCTGATTTAAATACAAATAGGAGAGATATGATCTAGATGCAGCTATTCCTAATCCACGGGAAAATATTTTGAAGACTTAATGAAACTCTGCAGAGCTGATGAAGGAGAAGGGAACAAGGAGAAAGAAGCATTGTGTGGGCTTCAGGGTGACATTATCCTTTTATCTTTGAAGGTAGAAAAATGTATACTGGGCTTGAGAGATAGCTCAGTGGAACAAGCACCTACCTGGCAAGCTCAAGGTCCTGAGTTCATTCCCTGGTCTGGAACCATGTGTAATGGCACGTGTCACATTCCCAGCACTGGGGAGGTTGAAGCAGGAGGATCACTAGGAGTCCAACCTGCATAGCAAACCCTATATCCAAAATATTTTTCTAACTGTGTAAATGTGAGAATGCTTAATAAGATATACTTTGCATGCATTAAATATAAGATTGTAAATTAAATTATAAAACATTTTACTTTATACAGTAATAGTGAAGCTATTGTAAGATTCTTCAGAGGTTAAACAAAAAGATTGGTTGGGTCAAGTCAGAAAATGCATTGAATGAAATCGAACATAATTCTACCTTGGGGGATAATGATAAGCACAGTATTGAATGCTTTGTCAAAAGATTCAATAGGCAGATCGCAAAACTTAGTCATTCATGCCTTATCATGTTATTGTTTTTCTCTAAAACTGATGATTCTGGTAACATTTATCACTATGAAAGGAGAAGAATACGACTTTTCCTGCATCCTAACTCTATATAAAAAATACCAAGTTCAAGTAAAGGCTAAGGAAATGATTTTTGTGTGTAAAACATGGCATTCTCAATTATAGTATTTTCACATGCATTCTTTTATTTCCTGAAGATATAAAATGAACAGTAGTGTCCTTCTCCGCATTTGTCAGGCATGGTAAAATGGTTTGCCTGAATTTTTTCATTTGAAATTCCTGAAAATTAGAAATTAAATCAACCCTGTGGCAGATCTTCAAAACAGATCTGAATTTTCTTCTTTACATCCAGCTGTCTTCCATTCTTTATATTCACCAGTCCCTTTCAGAATCACTAAGTCAGTGGTGTGCTTCAACAGAATTCCCCGCATGCAGTGACACAAGGGCTGTGTGAGGTCAATCTTCAGATCCTCTAAGCTCAAAACCATCATTACTTCTATCTACACATCTATAAGAAAAACATTTTCATAGAAAATCTCACTTTTGCATTAGGGAAGTGGGAACAATGTCAGTACGGCTGAAATCAGCTCTGCAACTGACTAAGCTACCGAAATTACACCTAGAAGTTTAGGAGGTGGTAGGCTTTTCCTCCATTTTCTCCTTTCCTACCTTCATGTTTCTCTACATGGAGGATCACCTGTTGTCCAGAGGCAGAGCCCAAACACATGAACACAGGAAAGATTTTTTTGGTTGAAGTCCTATATGTCTTCCATAACTTTTTAAAAGATACTTCTTACGAGTAAAGTTCACAGTTTAAATACACTGTTTTTGTTTGTCTTGTTAGTTTGCTATTTTTTTCTTTGTCTTTCAGTTTATTGATAGTTTCTTTTCATTAGATTCTTGAGAGGATTGAAAGACAAATGAACTGTGAAATATGGGCACAACAGCCCTAGAAGTGACTTTAGAAAGATTCTTGGAGAACTCTACTGACAGGTTCAAAGACATATCGCAAGTAGAAAAGAGGCACAATGACGACACGACAGTGTGCACATTAAGTTACTGCTTTTCCTTTTTTTTTTTCTTAAGGATAAATTGATTTTAAAACCAGAGGCAAGGTATTGAGGAAACATGAAGTGACTTCATGACTGAAGTTTTGAGGGTTTTTTGAGGACTTTTTTAACTAGTTGCCCTGATTTGGGAGATGAAGCTTCCATGTTCATTAGGAGATAAGAGCTGCCCTTCACAAAACTTCCCACTGGAGACAGAGACAGGCACAGGAACTGTTGGAGCCTCTCATTTATCATCACTTGGAAACATGTCACCTGCCTGATACACAGATTCACATATAAGGTGCAGCTTTTAGATCTTAAACTAATTACATGAATTTGGGAACTAGAAGATCAAATTTGAAGTGAGTATTTGCTCAAAACAAATTGATCTTGGGAACACTGATGTTGATTAGTAAAAACTGGATTTGGATAAAGTATATCAAGGTAATGAAACTAAATTTGTAAACCACAAGAACTAAAGGATTTTTATCTAAGTCACTCCACCAGCTAATATTTTTATAATAAATTCAAATGAATTTACTGTCCAATTAATTGGCTGACAAGTATCATGTGAACTAAATTTATAAGTGAAGATATTATTTATTCCCTTTTAATTATTTGTGCTATAGATTACATATGGACAAACTGAGAATAATACTACACCACAGAAAAGAGGCCAGGTACTTTTGAAAATAGAACCATTTCTAGGCATTTCTGGTGTTTCTGTCCTATGTTTACTTCAAAGGAGAGAATGGGGTCAGGAAACTTGGATAATTAATTTTATATGTTTATTCACTCATGCCATTTCATATTGTGATTAACATACCCTGTTCTTGATTCTCCAAAATGTATATTCAAATGTGAGAAACTCAGCAAAAAATAATTGACCAATATTTCTAAATATTCCTTTCAGGGTTCTTAAAATATTAGCCTTAGAATTTGTCTTTTTTTTTTTTTAAGTGTTTGGTCCAGGGTCTCTCTGCAGAGTTGAGGTTCATAGTGATACTCCTGTGTGCAGCCTCCCAGCACTGGGATTACAGGTGTGCATCACTGCTCCATGTTGGCTCAGCACACTCCAGGGTGGGGTCAGTGAGGAATGAAGGACCTGGGATCAAACCCTAGTCCCTGCACTTGCCTAAGCAGGTGATTAGTGCACTGAGCTATCTCTTGAGCTGCCTTTGTTACACTTCTTTCATTGCAGGAACATATACCGAACACCCAAGACGAAGGAAGAAAGGTTTATTTAGTTAACAGTTACTGGAGACTTCAGTCCATATTCAGCAGCAGCTCAAGCTGCTAGCCTCTCTACCTACCTTGCAGTGTAATGCAAGTTACCCGTCCCAGGGCAGGTGCAGCATGCACACCCACACTAATCAATCACCAACTCTGGAAGCCACCCCATGACTGCATGAGGCTTTGGGGGGACACCTAGACACAAACCATCACACCACTCCTCCTTTATTTCTATTTCATTAAAATCTTCCAAATATGATTTCCTTCTAAGACTGTCAATGTGCATTATTTGGAGAATTATACTCAGATTATTTCATGGAAATTTATTTTGAATTTAGATCTTGCAATTCATTGCTGTTATTTAAATCTGTCTACGAGGAATTTGTTCTTACTTTCTGAACAAATAAATTATATCATGACCTTTACTTCGCTAATCAGTGCCACTTAAGACTAGAGCGTTTCTGAGCTATGGTATGATGAGTTGTGGAAAGAGATACTTTGAATTTCTATAATGTCTGAATTATTGTGGAAGTGGAATTATTCAGGATCAAAAAATATGGTTGTTATATTAATTTCATTACACCAGGGCTGAATCTTAACTGGAGAGCAGTCTATGTTGTACAGAGAAAAAAGTCAGTCTAACGGTGGGCAGGAATTTTACAAAGAGAATAAAACAGCTCTGAAATCATCTCATGCATCAACTTAATATATTTCCTTTAGTAAAAGACACTGGGTACAAAAGCACAATGATTCTAAACAGGAAAATAACAGTCTGCCCATAACCTTTTTCTGGCTTGCCAAGGAAAACTGAATTTCAAAAAGAAATAAAAATCTTCCTTACAATTGCAATAAGATAATTGATATTTAATTTTAGTAAAGATTAAAACTGATTTTGTTTAAAGGTATCAAAAGTAAATGAAAAAATAAATCTGTGTTTTCTGTCTTGAATACTTTTGGAAAAGTAAATATGGATGTTGTCCTATTGAACTTTGCATTCCTGCCAAGTTTGTGTCTTTCCTGTTAGCTGAAGAACAGAATCAATTGCACTAAACATCAAAAAATCCAAAGCAATTATATCAATCAATATCAATGGATTATTAAAAATCAAAATATGGCATCAATCATTAAGTTTAAGATTAATGTGTGTGTTACTCAGCTGAAATTATTCTGTAGTCTCACTCATGTGCTAGGTATATGTCAGTGGCATTGTTAGGGGGCTGGCAGTGCCAGAATGTTGACTGTACTTATGCTCAGTGACATTAAATAGTGTCATCAATGACCCCATCACACCATGTTTCTGGAAAATAAGCCAAAAAAAAAAAAAAAAGAAAGAAAGGCAAAGTAGTCTTGAATTTACATAAAATTAAGAACTACAAAACTGAGTCCTCAAGGTTATCTGAGAGTTAAGGTAACACAAGAATTGTAAAAGAAAAGAAATATAGAAAGAAGCAAACAGATAAGTATTTTTTTTTCCCTCTTAACAGATGTGAGAAGCAAGCACTTTATTACAGATATGTTGTATAACTTGTAGGTTATTTCTTTACTCAATTATTTTAAATTTTTATTGAAGAACAAATAGCAATGAGACAGTCTCAAGAAAAATTAACAAGACAGATTCAACAAATCAATACATTGCAAAATATTTTTGTAGTGTTCTGGTGTCGTACAAGATGCATACATGATATTATACATACAGGCATTATTTTTTTTATTCTATTGAAGTATAAATGTCAATCAGACAGTTTCAAGACACCTTAACCATACAGATTTGAAAAATTAATAAATTGTAAACTGTTTCTATAACGTTTTGGTATTGTGCAAGGTGCATACATGATATTATATTTACAGATATTATTTTAGCAGATATCTCTTATCAGTGAATTAAGAGTGTAGCTGCTTACTTATCTTATTTTTTTATTCTGAATTATATCAAAAATTCAATAATTATTTTCCTAGTAGATGACCGTAGTACTAGAAGCCGACATAATATCCTGTCCAACCACCATGAGTGCAGATCTTGCCTCTCATAGAATTATGTAGAAGCACAGCGTTATCTATCCCAACTGTACTGTCTATACACATACATCATGATTTTTTATTTCTACAACCCTTCCTTTGTCTACACCTGTCAAAAGTGTATTGAAAAGTGTATTGAAAGTTGAATTGACATTCAACTAACTTAGGTGCTTGAACTCGACACCACAATCCAACACAGTCCAGCATTCCACAACCATAGTGAGTTATTCAAAGAAATTGTCAACCATAGCCATTTACAGCTCAGCTTAAGATTATGGGCTCACGATGTATACTTCATTTTTATACTTTTCTGCTGGATGGTGAAGACCTAGGTAGATCAAGACTTATATACCTACACATGAACTTTATATTTCCTATGTGGTCAGTGAAGTCTTCTCAGGGTTTATCTTGTAGTCCTGTACATTATTCTGTAGTTCCTTTGTCTGTGTCATCCATGTGGATGAGTCACGGCCAATGCTTGACCAGATTGCTCTCTGTGAGAGCTTGAGAGAAAGTTTTCTCTTCATGTGACTCTCCCCAGGCACACTTCAGAACTTCAATCTCTTTCTTCTGTGGATCCATAATCTCCTTGCCACAAGGCCAGCCAACATTTTGGCCCTAGCCTTTCAAGGTCAGCGAAGACTCAGGACATAGGAGAACCTGTACTGCAACATCATGAAACTCAGGTGAGCTCCAAATTTTCTGAACAAGGAGATTATGGAGCTACAGGCATTATTATAGCAGATGTCTCTAGTCAGTGAATGAAGAGAGTGCAGCTATACACCTATCTTATTTCTCTAAAGCTGATTTACATCAAAGATTTAACAATTAATACCCTCTACCTTATTATGTCCCCAGTGTCTGACCATAGTACTAGAAGTTTACTTAATATCTTGTCCAACCACCATTAGTGCAAATCTTGCTTCCCATAGAATTATTCAGAAGCATGGCATATTTACCCTAACTATACACATTATGATTCATCCTTTGTATTACCCCTTTTGGTATTTGTGTGTGTAGGCCTGTCAAAGATGAGCACTCCATTGTCATTAAAAGAATTTAGGTGCCTGAACTAGGTAACACAGTCAAACACAGTGCAGCATTCCACAACAGTAGTGAGTTATCTGAAGAAGTTGTTGACTATAGCCATTTACAGCTCAACTTATTATTATGGACCCACGTTATATACCCCATTGTTATATATTTCTGCTGGATGGTTAAGACCAAGATAGATCAACACCTATATACCAAAAGATGTAGCTTTTGTTTCTGATGAGGTCAGTGAAGTCCCCTCAGGGTTTATCTTGTAGTCCTGTACCTTATTCTGTAGATCCTTTGCCTGTGTCATCCATGCGGATGAGTCATGGCCAATGCTTGGCCAGTTAGCTCTACATGAGAGCCTGAGAGAAAGTTTGCTCTCCATGTGACTCTCCCCAGGCACACTATGGAACTTCGATCTCTTTCCTCTCGGGCTCCATAATCTCCTTGATCAGAAAATTTGGGGCACAACTGAGTTTCATGATGTTACAGCATAGGTTCTCCTATGCCCTGAGTCTTCGCTGATCTTGAAAGGCTAGGGCCAAAATGTTGGCTGGCCTTGTGGCTCTTCTATTTCTCCAACTCTGACTTGTGATCTTAGGTTGTTAACCATCCAGAAGAAAAGCTTTTTAGTACTCTGCAGCATATGCCATTCAGTTTGCCCTAACTATCTGACTCAATTGTCTTAACTTGTTGTATATTTCTATTTGTATTTCTTCTTTTGACTTCTTATACTAGATAGACTATACAATATTTGTACACGTGTGTCTGGTTTATTTCACTTATGAGTATATGTTCAAGTGGCATCCACTTCAACATAAATGTTTCAAGTTTATCGTTCTTAATAGTTGAGTAATACTCCATTATATAGAAATGCCACATCTTTTTCAACCATTCCTCATGTGGTGGACATCTTGGTTCTTTCCAAGATTTTGGTATCACAACTTGTACTTCCATAAACTTAGGTACACATATATCACTATGATATGATTTCAGTTCCTCTGGGAAAATTCTCAGTAGGGGAATATCTGGCTTCAATGGGATTTCCAGTCCTATTGTTTTGAGGAGTCTCTACACTGATCTGCACAATGGTTGTACCAGTCTACATTCCCACCAGCAGTGGAGAAGTGTTCCCTTTTCCCCCACAACTTCTCCAGCATTTGTTGTTGGTTGATTTTGTTATGATAGCCAATCTTTCTGGAGTGAGATGTTATCTCAGTGTTGTTTGGGGGAACTTTCTTTTCTCAATTACACAACTCTTTTTTTTTTTTCTTTTTTTTTTTTTTTTTGGTGGAACAATGGATTTGGCTCAGGCTTCTGAGCTTGCCAGGGAAGCACTTATGCCACTGAGCCAGCTCCTTGGCCCCAAGTATACAATTCTTAATATATCTTCAAGTTGTATTTTCCTTCTTCACTCTCAAACTTTCCATTATCCTCCTTTGCCTTTCAGGAATGTATCATGTCATACAGTGTTAGTTCGAGACTTTGTCTTGGGATTTGTTTTTTGGAAAACTGTTCATATATCATTTTCTTTTTTTGCGGACACTTTTGATAAGAATTTCAAAGTTTCTATGCAATGATTCATTATTTTACAATAATAGGTTGAATTTTCCTTAGTGATTTTTTATTTCTTAGTGTTTAAGTTTCAGTAGAAGGACATGGACAAGAAAAATCAGTGTAAGCTTATGAATGAAGAATTTGCTATACAAAATGTAATTAAATGAAGAATTGGCTATACAAAATGTAATTAAATGTAGGTGAAAATATTTCCTTTTAATTTACAAGGAGAAATAGCTTTAAACCATTCATTATCAAACTTTAGAGGAATTTGAAAGAATTAATATTTATTTATTTATTTTTTTTTTTTGTGGAACTGAAGATTGAACTCAGACCCTTGCACTTGCCAGGGAAGCACTTATCTACTGAGCCTTATTCTGTCCCCTATTTTGTATTTTTTTTTTAAGGGCAGGGTGTACAAGGTCTCACTGCATAGATCAGACTCATGGTGATCCTCCTGTTTACAGTCTCCCAGTTGATGGGATTATAGGCGTGCCACCATACATAGTGTCAATCACCATTTTAGCACCCTCCTGGGACAGGAACTGTGCAGGAGGCCTAGGGATCAAACTTCCAGCCCTTACGTCTAAGCATTCCGTTTAATCCAATAAGCTATTTGGCCCTAAAAATTAAATTTAAACTCTGATATTTTCCTGTTGCAGTTTAGGGGGCTGGGAGGTGGTTCAGTGGAATAAGTGCTTTCCTGGCAAGCACACAGTCCTGAGTTCAATCCCTGGTACCACCCCTACCCCTCAAAAAAAACCCCAAAAACCTCAGGTCTTTTAAAAAGACTTAAGCAAAGTACAATTAAACATTTAATTCTATGAGTTTAAGATGATAAGTTTAGGGCCAGCGAGATAGCAGACAAAGCGTCTGCTTTGGTAAATGCAAGGACCAGGGTTCAATCCCTGGTCCTGCATGCCTCACTGACCACACCCCCAGGGCATAGTGAACATGTGAATAAGTCTGGGCATGGTGATGTGTACCTGTAATCGCAGCACTGGGGAGGCTGAAAACAGGAGAAATCCAAGCTACACAGTGAGATACTGTATCAAGTACTTAAAAAAGATAATATGAGCTTAAAAAGTAATTCCTAAGTCTGATATAAAACTTTGAGGTAATGAAGTATATTTCTTAAGAGACAAGCTTTTATAGGCAGTGGAGGCAAAGTAATAAAACACACACTCCAAAAAAACTTCCAATGTAGGGTCAGGGAGATGGCACAGTGGAATAAGCACTTCCCTGGCAAGCACAAGGGCCTGAATTCAATCCTCAGTCCCCCCCCCAAAAAAAAAAAAACTTCCCATGCAGAATGAAGTGGCTATCTATAAGATATTTTTTCAATGATAGGTGTTTTTTGGGGAATCAGTACTCCGGTTACCACAATGGTTGTACCAGTCTACACTCCCACCAACATTGGACAGAAAGGATCTTTTCTCTACAGACCCTCCAGCATTTGTTATTGGTTGATTTCTTGATGATAACCATCTTTTCTGGGGTGAGATGGAATCTCAGTGCTTTAATTTGCATTTCTGAGATGACCAGTGATGTTGAACATTTTTTTCATTTACTTACTTGCTATTTGTATTTCTTCATCTGAGGACATATTCATCTCAGATTCCCATTTCTGGATTGAGTCTTAGCATTTGGAGGGTCTGATTTTTTTCTATTCTTCAAATGTTCTAGATATGAGCATTTGTATGAGGGACAATTGGTTAAAATTTTGATGTATGTTTACTTGTATTTATAGCAGCACAATTTGTCAGAGGGAAATCTATAAAACAATAAAAATACCTGTGAACTAAAGAATGGATAAAAAGATGTAGTATTGCCCTACAATGGAGTATTACTCATCTATAAGAAATGATGAACTCAAAGCTTTCATAGATAAATGAATGCCACTTGAGACCTTATGCATAAGTGAAGTAAGTCAGATTCATATGTGTAAACGTCTTATTGTCTCCCTGGTATAATTAGTTATATTACTAATTTCTATTAGTTCATTGGAAAGAAAGAAGCCAAGTTTGTGAAAATATTGTTTGATCAATTTTTCACGCTTATATCTTAAAATCTGAGCAACTAGTTTTAAGACAGCAATATGCAACATGCTAACCTCTGTTTCTCTCCTAGTCATTTTAATAAAGAAAGGCTATTTTATTTCTTCAAGTGTTAATGATAAAAATATTTCAGAGTAGCTTTTCCAGTTTAAAAAGTGAAAGTACATTCTATAGTTCAGTACACTGATTAACCGTGCTGTCTCTGAATCATATAGCAGCTGAGCATTGTACAGTACATTTCATGAAGACATATAAATTAAAGATCTACCATTTTAAAGTTAGTGCTTAAGAAACATGTATGCATTCATAGTTTTAGCTACTTTTTCCTTCCACTCATCAGATGCTCCATCCATTTTATGCTTCTGTGTTAAAGGTTTTGGCTCTTGTGTCTTTTTTCTCTGCCTTTTTTCTCCTTTTCCTCTAGTTCTGTGTTTTCCTTTTGAATCAATGTAGCTAAGGGGTTAACGTAACCTCTGGAGGTCCATTGCAGTTCTGTAGCTCAGAAACCAATCAAATGTGAACTGAGGAGAGTTTCGAATACACTGTCATGTTCCATCATACAAATTTTCTTTTTCAAATCCAGTCTTGTGAAGCGAACAAAACAGGAAATGATTCCGTACTTCTGTGTAATTATTTTTTCCTTTATTAATACCATAGGATCTGTGGAGCTGATGAAAAGGTGCTATGTATCATCCCATCTTCGTGTCAAGTGCTTTTTTGTTATGTATTCTTCTTTTGACTTCTTGCCTCTCTCCTCTCAAGCTGAGCCATGATCATCCTTTTGTCTGGGAGATCTTTGCATCTTTTCCAGAACAAAGCTTACAATGCAATGATTTCTGGAGTTTTTCCTTCCACTTCCCTTGCGACATTAATGCCATCATAACCACATTTCTCATTAGCTTTAATGAACTGGCTAAAGTCTCTCTCATTCCAACTGATAAATCCCTGTGTCAGAACCTTACCTATCCTCTTCCTCTTCGTCAAGGGTTCCACTTCAACAGTTCTAAGGTATTCTTTCTGCGCTTGTGCTGCAGGACTTCGAGTTACCTTGAACCTAGTAGTTTTTCTGTAATGCAGAATTTCTTTTTCCAGTAATTCAAATAAATGTGGAGGAAAGGCCTAGAAATCTTGAACATCAGGTTACCTTGGAGGTTGAGGAACCTTGGGTGCTGAAGAGCCCCTCTGAAATATGCATCAACAGCACTGTGAGCTTTTCTCTCTCATTTGGTGCTTTGAGCCACTCAGGGAATGCAGCCTCTTGTTTTTCTCTAACGTCCCCTCCCTCAAAGCCATCCACAATTGAGCCTGTATCCATTATGAAATTTCAAAGTGGGCTTTCTCCCACTTTGGAGAACTTTGCATTCATCTCAGCAGTCTTCTTTGTGCTTCTTTCCGAAATTGCCACCAGTATCCTCCTCAGTGATCTCACTTTCCTTTGAGGCAAACACATGTGTTGCCTCATGGGGAATCATTTGAAGCATTTCATCCTTTCTGATTTTGTTAGGATTCTGACCTACAAGCCTCCTTTATTGCATGACAATAGCATACAGTCTGAGTTTCATCTCTGCACATTCTACTATTCTTTCTTCTATAGGGTTATGAGGTATAAAGCAGAACACTGACTGTCTTTGTCCAGTTCTTTTTGTTTTACTTTAAAGAGGAGAGAAACAAAAAGAAAGACAATGAAGACAAAATCGAAGCACCATAAGACAATAAAAATGGTACATAACTTCAAGACAAGAATGAGGAATTAACAATGGTTGTTATATTACACACTATTGTCATTAAATTCATTGCCCATACTGTCAGATATAGGCATGTGACATGAACACAAACCTGAGGATCAATGGAACAGATTGATGTGGACACAACACAACTATAGACATATTCAGCCATCGTTTCATTGCCAAAGGAGCCAAACATGTTCCCTGGAAGAAAAATAGGCATTTTAACCAATTTTGCTGGCTCTCCCCATGCCAAAAGCTAAAACTAGACCCAGGGCTCTCATCATGCACTAAGGTAAAGTCAAATTAATTAAAGACTGAAGCACTAAAATGAAAACATCAAATCTATTGGTAGAGAAAATAGATGAAAATCTTGAAGACGTAGGAATAAGCAGAGACTTTATGAACAAAAGCCAAACTGCATGAGAAATGTTTCATGAAATCAATAAATGGGATCTCACAGTATTGAGAAGTTTCTACAGATCAAAAGAAATCACAGATGGAGTAAAAAAACAACTGACAAATTGAGAAAATATCTTGAAAGTCCCTCAGACAAAGGTCTGTCTAATTCTATGTGCTTGGTCTGTGGCCTTCAGATTGACTCTGGGATTCCATCGTAACATTACTACATCAGCAATAGCAAGATTGATGGCAAGACTACAAGCAGAGTTTCTGAACTTGAAAACAGACTTTGTGCTGTTTGCTTCCTTGTATGCATTGATATAATCTTGTCTCTCATCATGGGGTGTCTGTCCATCCAACCTATAGTACTCATAATTTCTCTAGAATGTATAGCTCCCTCCTTCATCAGGATAAATGTGAGTTCTTAGGAACCTTGTTGGTCTCATTTAGGGAGCAACTTGTCTAACACCACTGTTTTGTAATTGTTGGTAACGAGATGCTTAACTGTTGTATAAGATGGACCAGCTTCTGGCCCATAAAGACATAGGGTTTATCATAGTATTTTCTCTGCTGCCTCAGGCTGTTCAATAATTTCATCCTGTCCATTTTTTCTTCTGAGTTCAGTGTATCTGTGTCTTTCATTAATATTTGGGTAATATCTGGGTATAACATTCCCTGTGTCTCACTGAGCCCCATGCAGATCTTTACTTCCTTCTTTGGTGGAAAACTGTTTTCAGTATCAGCCTCGATGCAGAGGTTCAGGAATGAATGCAAAACCTTGTGAAGCCTCGCTACTAGATTTCAGTCTCCAAGATAGTTGTTCATATCAAACCAAGAATCAAAGTCATCAGTTGAATAAACACATCTGGCAATAACATAACAATAAATTAAGAATTGACCAAAGCCCACGCTATTTGTTCTTCAAAGGTATTCTAGTTAATAGTAGCCCAGTTGTAACATTGAATTCCCATACTATTACTGACAACTTATTTTTGAATCTGTGCACTTCATCATAAATTATTTTCAACATAGACTTGTGTTCAATAAGCATTTCATGAAATGTTACACATACATCTCATTCTTCTGATAACAGAACAGCTCTGACAAAAGAAGACCTTTGTTCTTTATTTCCTTCCTATCCCAAGCAGATGTAAGGGATAGCACCTATCTCTTGAATTCACTCATTTATTTGTGTGATTTAAACTTAGGAAGCAAAAGCATATGAGGCCCGGGAATGTTTCTATGGTTTTCCAGACACTCAAGAAGGTAAATTGCTTGAAGAGTCTTTCCCATGACCATTTCATCTACTAGGATATCCTTGATGCTCTTGTGATAGATAGATAGACAAACAGATAGATAGATAGATAGATAGATAGATAGATAGATAGATAGATAGATAGATAATAGATAGATACATAGATATATAGATACATAGATAAATGGTCATTTCAATGCCTAGACTTGATAATCTCTCCATTTGCACCATTTCACAATGGCTGGGGATCTTCAAATGGAGTACAGATATTGGTTGATTTGATTCCTCTTATGGAGGAGGATGTAGAAGTGTTAACAGAAAGCAATGGAGAAAACAAAGTGATCCCTAGCTGAGAGCAATTCTGTTTCTGAATCTTTCTTTATTTGTGGGCACCCTGCTTTCATCCTCAAATATGAGGTTGGAGTCTTCTGAGCAGCAGGCTGAGTGAAACGTGCAAACAACTCTACTTGCTTTAATAAATACTCAAACCTATTTTCTAGATAAGTTTGTATGTTTTTGCCATAGGTAGGATCTGCTCCTTGGATTTATTTATATTTTCCTGCTAATGTATTATCAAATACTTCCTTCCAGAACCCGCAAGATAGCTCAGTGGATTAATCACATGCTTAGGCAAGCACAGGAACCCAGGCTTGATCTCTGGCACTTGCTGACCAGCCTTGACCCCCAGACATGCTGAACCAGCCACCAAGACCAGGGGTGGGGCTCTCAGTGATCCCAGTGCTAGGAGGTAGAAAACAGGAGAATCACTAGGAGTCTGAGCTGTGTAACGAGATCCTGTACCAAAATAAATATATAAATAAAGAAATACTTCCTCCATGTCTGTATCCCTGGGCAGAAGCTGCCTGTAGCAGGAGCTGGAGAGGCTAGGCTGCAATGGACAGGTCTCCCATCTGCTATTGTCTTATTTTGAAATTTTGTATCATTGTTTTATTACTTTTCACTTTAAGATAATAAAACTACAATGATCACTACTTAAATGCAGAGAATGAGAAACTAGAAATTAAGGAAAAAGAAAAAAATGATACTAACATGAACTCCATAGATTTACCTGTCTGTCTATCCATTTCTCATCTATGTCTATCAGAAATAACATCAGCATCTTGTTGACACACCTAAATTATCAAATATATTAATTTCAAATTTTATGTATCATTCACATTAAATTTTATGGTACAGATCAGTAGTAAGTCCTTTTAATTCCTAATATTCTTTATTTGTTTCATCTCTATTTTTGTCTGTCCATATTGCTAGACTTTGAACAAAGATTTTTTTTTGAAAAAAAAAAACAGATTTTTTTTAAGAGCCAATTTTTGCTACAATAATGTACTTTAAATCTCATTCTTTAATTTCACAGATTTTTCAGTTATTACTTCTATTTTTAACGTTAAAAATAAATACAATAATTTGTTCTTGCTAGTTACAAAAGTGAGAATTTACACTTATTTATTTATTTATTTTGTATTTTAGGGAAGAGTCTACAGGGTGCTCAGGGTCTCACTACTAGATCGGACTCACAGTGATCCTCGTGTTTACAGCTTCTCAAGAGCTGGGATTATAGGTGTGCACCACGATGCCCAGTCTCAGTTGCCATCTCAGAGCACACTCAGGGTCAGGGTTTGCACAGATGGCCTGGGGGATCAGATCCCTGACCCCTGTGCCTGCTTGCAGGTGCTTTAATCCACTGAGCTATTTGGCCAGCCCAAAAGTAAGAATTAGATGATTGGTTTTAATTCTATTTCCCCTATAGTTGATTTATCTGCAACTGACAGATTTATACATGTTGGATTTTTGTCCTGTTTTAATTTTCTGAAATTTTATGTTTTTTTTCTTATAATCCTGTACCTCACTCTGTAGATCCCTTGTCTGTGTCAGCCATTTGGACGAATCACGGCCAATGCTTGACCAGTTTCCTCTCTGTGAGAGCCCGAGAGACAATTTTCTTTCTGTGTGACTCTCCCCAGGCACACTATACATCATCAGTCTCCTTCCTCTGTGGCTCCATAATCTCCTTGATCAGAAAATTTGAGGCACAACTGAGTTTCATGATGTTACAGTACAGGTTCTCCTATGTACTGAATCTTGGCTGACCTTGAAAAGCTAGGGTCAAAATGTTGGCTTCCCTTGCGGCTCTTCTACTTCTCCAATTCTTGATCTGTGAACTTGGGTCGTTACTAATCAGAAGACAAGCTGATTAGTACCCTGCAGCATATGCTATTCAGTTTGCCCTAACTGACTGATTAAATTATTTTTAGTTGTTGTTGTATAATTGTATTTCTTCTTTTGACTTATACTAGAGAGACTATACAATATTTGCACAAGTGTGTTTGATTTATTTCACTTACGAATATATGTTCAAGTGGCATCCACTTCAATATAAATACTTCAAGTTCATCATTCTTTATTTTTTGTTATTTTACTTTTGTTTTATTGAAGTGCAAATATCGATGAGATCATCATTCTTTATAGCTGAGTAATACTGCATTATATAGAAATGCCGCACCTTTTTCAACCATTCCTCATGTGATGGACATCTTGGTTGTTTCCAAGATTTTGCTATCACAACTTGTGCTGCTATAAACATAGGTACACATATATCACTTTTTTGAGACTGTTGTTGAGTAATTCTTAATTTCCAGTTATTTTTAGATTTCTTTCTTCCTGTTTTTAATTTATATTTTGACATGATTAGAGGACATGTTTTATGATCTTCACATTTAAAAATTTTTTGCGACTTATTTTAAGATCCAGATTATTATCTGTTCCTGAATTTTCCACGTGTAGTCAAAATGTTTTTAAAATGTTATTTGAATGTCTCTTAAATATTAATCAGAGCTAAAACATTCTTGTTAATTTTACTCTTTTCTAGTTCTGTCATTTGCTACAGTAGATGAGTTGAAATCCTTAATTATACTTACAAAATTGTATATTCTTTTCGGTCTATCAATCTGTGCTTCTGTTATTTTCAGCTTTTTTACATATATATTATGGATATTTATGTGTTCTGGATGAGATGATCTTAATTATTGCTTTAGGTATTTTATTTTGCTTTATATTATAATTCATATCAAATAATTTTTTTAAGTTTCTATTCTTATTCGGAAATCAGGTCCAGGCCCTCATGTATGATAGTCAAGGAGCATATCATAGATCTCTCCCCAGCCCTGATGGTATTATTGCCACACATGGACATGTAGTTATTTTGTCAGCAGTCTCTGCATCTTAATTTAATTCTAATTATTTCAATGTTTCCATGTATGTTTATTACATAAGTTCCAGATTACTTTGAACCTGTGATTCTGATGATAATTAACTGTTCAGAGCATTATGGTATCATTTTTCTTGGCTTGGCTTAGCTTACAAGGAGCCCTAAAGGAGTTTAGGGCTGGACTTGTGTGACCCCTGCATAGGCTGAGAGAATCTTTGGAGTGCAGGTCCCCAGTCTTCCTACATTTCATGCTCTGGGTGTGATCCCTTTAGTGTGTTTCTCAACTGACTGGTGTCCCCGGTTGGACAAAAGGAGTCTGAAATATGACCCCTCAAGGGATCATTCTTGCTCTTTTTTGTCAGCATAGCTCACAAATGATTTTTCTCTTCTTTCTTTTCTTTCTTTCTTTCTTTCTTTCTTTCTTTCTTTCTTTCTTTCTTTCTTTCTTTCTTTCTTTCTTTCTTTCTTTCTTTCTTTCTTTCTTTCTCTCTTGGCAGAATTGGGGATTGAAATCAGGCCCTTGCACTTGCCGGGGAAGCACTTATTCTACTGAGCCATCTCCCCAGCCCCTCTATAGCTGATTTTTCTGTTGTTGCGGCTTGGCTCCTTTGATGTTTGTGATGAGAATTGTCTTTGTTCTGGGGAATGAAGGAACTTGCCTAGGGTTCTTCCTCCTATTAGTCTGAGTGCTGGAAAATGACCATAGAACACAGATGTATTTCATAACTATTTATATATTTCATATTACACGCAACTATCTAACTCCAATTCTGATCAGTGAGATCACATATATGTTTTAATGTTTTTGTTTTCTTCATTCAACAAAATTAAAACAATTACATTATAATTATAGAAATCATATGATTTTAAAACTCTTAGAATGTAGGTGATGTGATATATAGTAGATTTCAATTTTTGTTTTCAGAACCAGGGACTGAACTCATGCCCTTATGCTGCCAGACAAGCATTTATTTTACTGAGCTATCTCCCGTGTCCCCAAATCTTTAAATTCTTTTCTAATCAACGAAAATTCATTGTACTCATAACATACACCCTCAAGAAAAAGAATCAAGACAAAAAAAACTTTCAAAATGTTTTTCCTAAATTGCAAATGGCTAATCATGGCTGAATGTGTCATGACGGGAGGAGATTAGCTTATGTTTAGAATCATAATGTGTCATGAACCATACATGAACTGTTTCCGTTGTGCGCACGTACACACACACACACACACACACAAATAAAAACAAAAACAAAATCAACAATAACAAAAAAAAATTTCAGTTCTGTCTTTGGACTTGACTGCTGCATTTTGGTAACTTTTTCAGCAATTCAAACACTATAAATGTTGGTTTCCTTTCCTGTGAAATATGACCGTAAGTGTATAATGCCTGATACATAGCATCTTTTACTATCACCTACATGAAGGTAAAATCTGTACTTACCAAATTACTTTTGAATGCTCCATAGCTAGAGAACATTTAATTCCAAGCTTGTTGCTTTAGTGTAAACCTAGAGAACATTGGAGGATTTAGACATTATAGCTCAGAATTTAAACAAATATAATTTAAAAGCTTCATTATATTGCTTATTGTATCACAACAATATTGACTTTGTACAATCTGCCCAATATTGGTCTGAGATTCAGACTACAAGTAGGCACAGTTCCCACCTAGGAATATGAGGTGTCCAAACGGTAGAGGAGGTGAAGGAAAGAATCAAACAAGGGAATGTTTTAATACAATCCCAGGGTTGTGAAAAGCAGGAGACTGCAATCCAAGGCAGCTAAAAGAATCACATAACTAGCTGTAGCATGGGACCACATTGAAAGCTGCAAGGAGCTCAGATCTGCCCCAGATGGAGGCATTATTCTCATGCTGAGCTCCAGAAGGGACATTAGACGATGCACAACTTAATCCTCTTGCTCAAGCTTTGAAACTTAAAGTGTGCTGGTTCCAGAATTTGCCAAGCTTTACTATTTCTTCTACTCTTTGCATTATTTATCTCGGCTTTGTTGCTTTAACTTAATGATAATCTATTAAAAGAGACAAAATGAGTGTACATTAGTACAGAAAATGCTGCAGTATTCATGTTTATATAGTCTTTGTGTATTTTTCAACTAACTAGCTAACTAACTAAGTAACTAACTAACTAACTATATGCTTTCAGGTGGGCACCATCCCACTATCCCTCAGCCCATATGTATTTTTTTGCTTTTGAAGTTAAAAATTCTATAAATGAACAGTTATGATAACAACTGTAAAATAACTGAATTTAACATTTTGTTACCTTAAATATTCCTTATTTTATATGTTATTTTTTCAGCAATGAAGTAGTCAAATGGAAATCAATAGCTTGGAGCCTACAGTTCATTTTCTGTATGACTTGGACCACACTATTGAAAAGATCTCTGAAAATAATAGTCTTATCACTTGGCAAAAAAATAATATCTAAAATACTATGCACAACTGCTCAGTTTATAAAGTACGATCCATTAGTAGTGTTAGTAGGTTATTTGGAAATAACCTAAAATAACCTGTGATAAAGTTTACCCATAAGAAAACTAAAAGTTGCTACACTCCTTATTAGTAAATCAGCATCTCCATCCAGTGGTGTGTAAGAATAATTTGAACCAATGAAATGGAAGGTTTGCATCAATGCCTGCATGTTTGTACTTGAGAATAAATGGCAAATATTTGGGGGGAAGTACATTGACAGAAAATGAATTGTTTAATTTTTAGATGGGCCATTTTATTTATCTTCTTGATTCAATTTTTCCTTTAATTCAGTAACTGAGGATCAGAAAATTGCATATAGAGATATTTCTGCGTATGTATTTACGATTATTTGTATAACTGTACAGTGGATTTCTGCTGGCCTATAGAAAGGAGAAGTTGATGGTTATTTTTCTTTTTAATGTATTTAGTGTAGGGTTTACAGGGTCTCAGTACATAGCTCAGACTCCTAGTGATCCTCTTGGTTTTCATCCTCCCAAGTACTGGGATTACAGACCTGTACCATCTCACCTGCTCAGTGCATCCCAGGGGCAGGGCCAGCTTGACTCACCAGAGATGGAGCACTGGTCCCTGTGTTTACCTAAGCAGGCACTTTAATCTGCTGAGCTATATGGCCAGCCCTAATTCTTAATAAGTTTCATTTGCCTTTTTTTCATTTTTTCCTCTTTCTGCTTAATTTCTTATATTTTTTCTTTTTTTTCCAATGTTGCATACATATATTTGGTAATCTGCACAATTAAGTTGAAGACAACACTATGCATTACAATAAATACTATACAATTCGAGTTATTTTTGCTTAGTGAAATTCTGTATCTTTTTAATTTTTGTTACTATTTTATATTCTCTTGAAAAATAAAACAACATAAAAGCAGATTTTGTTTGGTGGTACCAGGGATTAAACTCCCTTGTACTTGCCAGGGAAGCACTTATTCCAATGAGCCATCTCCCCGTCCCGAAAAGCAGACTTTTATACTGGAAAATCTGAATGCACTTATTCTATAATTGAGGCATGCTAAAAGCTTGTTTCTTGGCATAAGATACTATGAGGTAGTGAAAAGATATAATAGTTACATCTTTAGATTACAAAAGTAAAAGCATTGTTTCTAAGTTTATCTTTACCATAATTTATGGTGATCAGTTTTCTATCTGGGCTGCTAAGAGAAGTATTGTCAGTTTTTGATTACTGTGTCAAATACCTGAATTCATTAACAAATAGTGAGCTTAGTTTGGGCACACAGATTTTGGTGGTTACAACCAAAGATGGACTTGCCCTGACAATTGAGGACTGCTGCAGTAAATCATGATAGAGTCTGGGTGGAAAAAGAATGCTCCTTCTAGGTTGGAAGTGGACAGAGAAAAACGAAATGAGCCAGAGACTCCCAGTATCTGACACTACCATCAGTAACAGAAAGGCAACTCACCGGTTCTTATCGCTGAAGATTCTATCACTAACCAATGACTCCATACCACAGATAATAAACTACAGCAAACTTCAATACAGTTTTATATTTTTGTCAATTTTCACAAAATAGTACCTTTTATTTATTTTTTTAATGTTCCTTTTCTCCTTAGAAAGACCCAACAGAAGTAAAAATGTCTACCTCTGACAGTAAGAATGGTTGCTATGGAAATAATTATGACTTTTGGTGTATAAAGGATAAAAAAGCTGGAGAATTTGAAATGTGAAGAAATAAATACACTGTTATCATGCAAAACTCCTCCATAGAAACAGATATTTTAAAAGTATATACCAGATTAATCAGAATTGTTTCTAAGTAGGGCATTTTCCAAAAATGTTTAAAGTTTTAGTAGCTTTCAAACTTTAATAAAAAAAAGTAGGCTGCTAGGAGTTCTGAGTGTGAACATTGTATGGTTATTTAAGTTACTTTTATCTAGAATCAACTCTTTAAAAATTGAATTAACTTTTCTAATAAAAGCCGAATACTGAGATTATGTAACACCAATACATAGTTATAAAAATAACATATACATTATTCCATTGTAAGTTATAATTTTACTTATTTTAGAGCAGCCTCATACTCCTCCATCCTATTGCACTGAAATACCTTGGACTGAAATAAAACCAATACAATTTCTTCTTTTTGAAAACATATTAATTAAAAATTTTAAAAAATAAATGATATCTCTCCTATGACTTTTAACAGAAAACTTCTATTAAGCAATTTTTAAATATTCTACATAAATTGCAAGAGCATTTAGTGATAAATAATGCAAGACTTACTTTATAAGGACTGCTTATACTAGCATTTTTTCTTTACATATCATGCATCTATATTGATGGAGAATGATTTAACACACCATTAAATGCTTATAGAACATTAACATTATTAATTAACTAAAACATGATTTTGATTAAGAATTTAAATATATAAATAATATATATGCAAGTGAAGTATATATCTGTATTCCCAGTAATGTAGAAGGCAGAGACAGGACCCTAGCAAGTTCCCACCCAGTGTGGACAATTAGGCAGACCAGGAAGGCTTCCTCTTAAAACAGAAAATAAGAAGACAGGATGAGAAACAGTTTGGAGTCTCTGGTTTCAATCCTTGGCATTTCTATCATTAAAATAGGTCATAAAAATATATATTCGTATTAACCTGAACTGGTTAATTTTTCTTTCAGCAGCATTGTTAAGTCTATATTACACCGTTCTTTCTCTAAACATGACAATCATCTTTAATTTTTTTTATTCATTTTAATAAAAAAAGATAAAACAGCAATGAAAAAGTTTCAAAAAACAAGTGAGGACAGTTACAATAGTTAATACATTGCATATTATTGTCTTCATAGTAGTTATTCATAGTACAAATGTAGACATCATATCCTGTCTAAACACTATTAATACAAACCTTTTTTCTCATTGTACTAAGAGAAAGTAGCTGTATATCTATACTATCTTGTATATACATATATTTTTTCATATAAAATTATCCTTTAATTATATCTACTTTTTTTGTTTCATTTTGTCAGAGATGGGTGTTCCACTGCTCTCAGAGAAGCTGTACTTGGAGAAGTCTTTACATTCTCTTTAAAGTAAATGTATGTAAAAGAAAATTAAACAAGGGACTTACAAAATGTAGCAGGATTGTACTGCTACAGTATTGAACATGGTTTGATTTCTAAATGTCTGGGTAGGGCCGGCGGTATAGCTCAGCGGACTAAGCGCTTGCTTAGGTAAGCGCAGGGACCAGTGTTCGATCCTTGGTTCCCCAAACCGCGCCGGCCCTGCCTTCGGGTGCGCTGAGCCGGCGGCGCAATCCGGGCGTGGTGGCGCGCGCCTGTAATCCCAGCACATGGGAGGCAAAAAGCAGGAAGATCACTATTAATGTGGGCTGCATGCATAGTGAGACCCTGCACCAAAAAAATAGAAAAAAGAAATAAAAATAAATAAATAAATAAATGTCTGGGTAAAAAATGTGGAGCTGTTTTTTTAACATACTACATGGATTTAAATTTTAGAACATCCATGGTTTTTAGAAAATAGCAATTTCATTTTATGACTAAGGTACATAATATTCAGACAGTGATGTCAAGCATAAATGCCCTTGTTAGAGGATAATAATATCAGTAAGCTTCTCCTCTGGATGTTTAATAATTAAAGTGTGTAGATCAAGGTGGCGCGTGCCTGTAATCCCAGCACCTGGGAGGCTGAGGCAGGAGGATTGTTGTGAGTTCGAGACCAGCCTGAGCTACGAAGTGAGTTTGAGGCCAGCCTGAACTGCACAGTGAGACCCTGTCTCAAAAAACAAGACAAAAAAAAAAGAAAAAAAAAAAGTGTGTAGATCAAAAATTAGAAAGTAATTTTAATAGGATAAATTTCTAAAAGTTAAACCTCACTAGAAAAATAAATATATTTGTAATATTTTTAAAGTGCGCTGAGCCCGTGATGCAATCCGGGCGTGGTGGCGCGCACCTGTAATCCCAGCACATGGGAGGCAAAAAGCAGGAAGATCAAATATTATATTTATTTGTAATATTTTTAAAGTGATATGCAGAAAGAACTAAATAAGTAATTTTTGTCAATAGTGAGAAATTTTAATATTTTAGTTCTCAAATTAATTCATTTAAAATTTTCTTATAGTTTTTATTAAGGAAGTGGTATTTTGACAGATCCCATACCTGAACTAGTTTATTAATAGACCTAAAATATATAATTTAGAGGAAAGGCAATTTTTAAAAATCTGTAAGTTTTAATAAAAGTTTCAGTTTTATACTAAGAATAAAAAATATTAAACTGAGAATAAAATGGAATGAATTATGTGAATTGAAGATTTTTGAGGTGGATCTGAAATAATCCTAGTTAAGTGTGCCATTAATTTATTAGCTTTGCAGTATAAGTTTTGTTTGTATCACAGAAAATTTCTTAAAGTTATGCTTAGTATGCAAGAATATCTTGAAGTACTATTCTGGGAGTGTGAGAAAATGTGAATATTTTCTAAACATCAGTGCTAACGGTCTCCAATAAATCAGTAAAATGGCACAGATTATATAAACTGAGTGATGTGCCTGCCACACTCAAGGATGTTAATTTTTTTGTTTTTTTGTATTTTAATGGTGTTCAGGGTCTCACAACTAGATCAGACTTGTAGTGATCCACCTATTTACATCCTCCCAAGAGCTGGGATGACAGGCTCGGGCCTCCTTTCCCAGTCGTAATTGCTCTCTCAGTGTGCCTGAGGATGGAGCCAGAACAGCAGGCCAAATGGTCAAACCCCTGACTCCTGAACTTGCTTGCAGGCAATTTAAACTGCTGAGCTATTTGGCCAGCCCTGAAAGTGACCTTAATACTCTTTTCTCTGTGGTTAAGTTTTCTTTCAAATTGCAATATCATTTAAAATAAATCCACCCATATACTTGAAAATACAACTTATTGCTAAGTAACTAAGCACAATCAGAGCTGTGGTACATGGAAAGCAGTGCAGGCTCAGGCTTGGTAGAGTAGCACAGTGTTATCCTGTGAGCAGCCATCAGAATCAATTATCACAAAGATGAAAGTCAGCATGAAGAATAAATGTACCGAGTTCAGGATTTTCAAATGAAAGGTCAGCAACAGTAAATACTTTCTTGGCAGAACTTTGATGCACTTGTGGAAGCAGATGAGCTATTTATAGGATATCTTTTACTATTTTGATCATTCTCTCATAAGATGTCTGAAGCACTTGTCATTCTGCAATTATTTAATTTTTTATATTCAAAATTGGCTTTTGGAGGCCTTCAGTGTAAAACACATAAAAAAAGTTTAAGAAAATCAGACTCCCCAAATTCAAGACTCTATCCAAAAATGGGCATCTAAGATGAATATACACTCTTCAGGTGAAGAAATACAAATAGCAGGAAAATATATGAAAAAATGTTCACCATCATTGGTCATTTGAGAAATGCAAATTAAAACAACATTAAGATTCCATTTCATCCCAAAAGGAATGGCTAATCTCAAGAAGTCAGTCAGTAACAACTGCTAGAGGGGCAGCGGGGAAAAAGGAACTCTTCTCCATTGTTAGTGGAAGTACAGGCTGGTATAATCACTTTGGAAATCAGTGTAGAGCTTCCTTAAAAAGCTAGGAATGGAGGTCCCATTCAATGCAATTATTCTCCTGGATGTTTTTTTCAGAAGAACTGAAAACATCATACCATAGTTATATATAGATATACAGATATACAGATAGATAGATAGATAGATAGATAGATAGATAGATAGATAGATAGATAGATAGATAGATAGATGATAGAGATAGATATATATATATATATATCCATACTTATAGCAAGCCAAAGAATGAAAACAAGCCAAATGCCCCATCAGCTCAGGAATTGATTAGGAAGATGTAGTACTTTTACACAATGGAATATTATTAAACTATAAAACAGGGCCAATTTTAGGCTTTTACTGGTAAATGGATGCACCTAAAGACCATACTCTAAAGTGAAATAAGGCAGACCCACACGCACAAACATTGCATTGTCTCTTTAGTGTGAGAACCTGAAAGAAAAAATAAAACCTGAAGGGTACAATACAGACTGGGAAAATGGAACTAACCTATTCAAAATGAAGTAATTACTGATTTGAGGGGAAGGATAGAAGATGAGCTCTCTATGAATGTAAACAGGATGGTTTGGACAACTTTACTGTGGATTTCTGCTGGTCTATGGAAAGGAACAGTTAATGCTTAAATTTTTTTGTCTCTTTTTTAATTGTCTTCTTTCTCTCAATTTCTTGTATATTTCATTTTTCTTTCTTTTTTCAATTTTGTATGCATGTACCTGCTAAGATGAACAACTAGTTGGAAGACAGCACTATGCATTACAACAAGTACTGTAAAATCCCCATTATTCTGTTAAGTGAAATATTGTATCATTCATAATTTTTGTATCTAATAATATTTTATACTCTCTTAAAAAAACAAAAAAATAATTTAAAAAATGGCTGTCGTAGTCAGAAAGCCTTCAACATTTTGCTGACAAGGGCAATGGTCCAAATTTCTGGTGTGCTTTCCATTATTTCGTATCAGTAAGCTTTGTGCAGCTTTCACTAAGACACTTTTTTAAAAGGTGAACCTCCTGTTCTCATTAAATCAATCTCAGTCACAAAGGAGGACAGTGAAGTCAAATCACAAAATGCCATGCTTTGTTGTCAGTGCTTATGGTAATAACATTAGCAACCATAACAAGTAATTATAGTAACATATTTCTTTCCTCCATTACCCACACTTGATGAGGTCATATGAAGTTTATACGAGTAAAACACAAACACGCTCAACCACATAAGTCTAGTTTTTGCTTAAATTAAAATCTGGAAACTGGAAAATTTAGAAAAATGATCATTGTGGATCTGCTCAGTCCCTAACTTGCTACAGTTTTATGTTGCTACCATGATCATACATCACCCTGAAGCAGAAAGGATACAGCAGGAAAACCAAGCCCTATTCTTGTGTCCTTCTGCCTGGAGAAATGCATCGGACATTTTTTCTCAGCAGACTCTTTGCATGGTTCTGTCATTCCTGTATGAGAAACGAAGAAAACGGGAGATCTCATGAGCTGTACAGCTTCAACCACAAGAACTTCATGTCATTTCACACAATTAAAATTCATGGAATTAATATTAATTCCATGCACCAGAGAAGGAAGCTCCCTAGCCTTTTAAGAAAGACCCTGCTTAGGATCTTTAGAGATGCACAAGTTTACTTTTATGTTCCCTGCTAATGTTTCCAAATTGAAAATGGGATCACATGTTCATACATGCAATCCAAAGAAGTAAACTTAAACTACTACTCACTTAGCCAGTGTGAGTACAATAACTCTAAACCTATTTCAGTATTTGTAATGCAGAAACATTTAACATAACTATCAGCTTAGATTAAATAAAATGAAGACACTGCTTAAATTATGTAGGCATATACACAAAACATTCAAAAGCATCAATGATGCAGTTGAAAAACATTTTATGAAGTACCTGAAAATTATGCTTTCATTTGATGAAAACCAAGAGATTACATGACTAATAGCACAGCCTTGAATGGCCCGGGGAATGCATAAGATAAATACTTAACATTTGTGTTTGTCTATTCTGTTGTAATACCTCAAAGGTAATATGACCTAGCTCTTAAGACCATGTGAAAATTAAATGAATGAAAACAGATAATATTCTTAGAACAATTCCTGGAACATGGCAAGCATCCAAAAATGGTAACTGTTTTTGCATCTATTACTGGAAAACCCCTTTCTGGTGGAACTCACCTTAAAAGCTTGAGTCTGTATTAATCAAAATATCCGAGAGTAGAATAGTGGAACATTTTGCCCCACTACCAGACAAGTAGAAAGAATCAAACATTAGCTAAACTAAGGGGTTATTTCAGCATAAAAGACAGCTCTCTGATCTTTTCCCTACTCAAGCCAAAAAATCATTAAAGTTCCAGTGTTCTTTTCTGTTCAGATAATGAAGATCAAGAACCTATAACTTTCTATAAAATAATCATGAATGAAACATGTTGTCCATTTTCTTAATGGCTTATGATAGCTTCTCTAAGCAGCATTAAACTCATAATATGTGCACTGGAAAGTGCATATTATACTTCACTGTGCAAATCTTCATTCATTTTTTTTTTCTATTTTATTCATCCTTTGAGTTCAAGTACCTAGTGAGAGGTACCAGTATATTTTTGAAATGGCATATTATTTTAAAAACATTTTCTTAGTCACTCAGATTTAGATGTAAAATATAATTCTGTCAATAACCAGCTGAACAACAATAGAAATGTCCTTTAAATTCCAGCCCTCCTCTGTAGAGCAGGAATTAAAATAGCTCTCCCATATGTTATTGTAGAAATTGAGAAGTAGTTTAAGTTTCCCTTGGTCAATTTAAAAAGATTCCAATTCCCTGCTGAAGTGTAGATTTTCATGAATTTATGTAATGGTAAAGTAAAAGTCAAACTGTAATTCTTCATTAAAGGAAATAACCCACTACTATTATTAAAATAATGGTGTTTTAGGAGTATTTCAGACCTCTGGCTTGCTTGCCCTTTGAATGAACTAATCACAGGTCAGATCATAGAAAAGTACTGTTTGGCTTACTTTACTTATTTTTTTTTGTTTGGTGAACATAGAAGGCCCTTAAAACCAAGTAGATTTCAGCCAAGAAAGAACAACTGGTCATTAGCTGATGCAATCTGTCTCAATTGAAAACTAAATTTTTTTCTATAGAGAGTCAAATATGTGAATATAAAAAATGACTGTGCAAAGTGGGATTTATGGAGGGTCTGATTAGTTTTGGAGCCCTACTCACTGAAAGGTCCAGAATATATATAATTAAATGGAAATATAATTTGACATATAAATATATATTATACAATGTATAACAACATCACTACATTTTTTGTGCACTGAATCTTACCTACATTGTTTCTGAAGTGAGACCATACAAAATATGTTCAATAAAACACTAGACTTATCTGCCTAAAAGATGTGAAAACTAGAGAAAGAAATTTAAATGGGATAATATATTTAGATTTGTTGAGTTCATAACAATTAATGTTAGCTAACATCAGTCATCACCCATACACACAAATTGCTGTCAGTAAAAATTGAAGATAAAATTGCTAAACTATAAGCCAGAGCTTACCTTACCTGTTCTTTTGGAGAATTTCATTAGAATTAGACTCACCTTAAGGAGAGTAGAATTGAATTGGTGAAGGCCTAATAAAACAGGTAATTGGAGCTCAGTCCTTGAACCTTTTGTTAAATATTTTAGCATAATACAGTATGCATTTCCACATAAATTCAAAAGTGATATCTATATCTATCTATCTATCTATCTATCTATCTATCTATCTATCTATCTATCTATCTATCCTTCCTCATGCTTGCTATATTTTATGTTCTCTCCTATCAAGAGATATATTTCTTTTGCCTCTTCTACAGTGGAAGGTATACCCCATGCAGCCTAAGCTCCTCCTACTTTTCCACCCTACTCCTCCCACTTTCCGTGGCCTTCTTCCACAGATCTGCTGTTTTATAGTCACTTCTCATGAGATTGTTGAGATCCTGTCTTCTTTCATCTGTCAGCTTCTGAGGCACTACATCTACCTGTTCTCCTCTTGCTCCACCGCATTTCTGTGCTTTTCGCATCCCTTCGTCCTAATTCATGGAGTTCCAGATTCTATCAGGCTCCATGAATTTATCTACTGTTGTCCTTCCTTCTACTCAGACTGATGATCCACTATGGCCTCCTTTAAGTACCTGAAACACCCCAGCTATAACCTCTGGAAACATCCTTTATCAGAGATATTTTATTCAGAAATAACTGTTATTACAGATCACTGAAATAATTATTCCATTATTCGGCCTTTGATTTCCTACAAATTGCAAATACTATCTCTTAATTTTTTTTGACTTTAAAATTGTAAACACATTCATACACACACCAATCATTCTTTTCTTTGCAATGATTTATCCTTACACACACTTGGCACACATTTCTTGCTTTATGTTTTCCTTTGTCTTGGTTTTGGTGTTTTTGAGACAGGGGCTTGTTATGCAGTTCAAGCTGCCTTTGAACTCACAGTGATTCTTAAGTCTCTACCTCCTGAACACTTGGGTTACAGACACGCACCACCACACCATACACGCACATTTGTGGTTTTGTTATTTGTGATTGTCACAACAGCTACATGGAAATCCATAAATGGAGACATTTCAGCAAACACCAAGCAACTATAGTGCACAAAAGGGGGTCATGCATGAGTATAATAGAGGATAATATGCACCTGCTTATTCGGTATTAGCACAGCAAATATTTTTCTGCTGCAGTATACAGAGTAAAGCCCAACATAAAAAAATATTGCCTGAGTGTACAGCTCAGCATAAAGCATGATATTATATGTATGATATCCTAGATTTGAATTCTAGCACCAAAATAAAAAACGTACTAATGAAAAACAAAAACATTACAAAATCTAAAAGACACTTACACATGATCTGCAACAAATATAGTGTAAAAATGGAAATCAATGAAGTAGTGTACAAATACAAAGTGTTTTGATACACAAGACTAATACAGTGTAATTTACAATAGAAGTTTCTCTATGCCAGATGCTTGATTGACGTCTTCATATGTTAAAACATAGGTAGTCATTGAGAATAGAAAAATCTTTCCAGTCAGGTGTTATCTTCACTTCGAATAAAATGAAATCTTACTTTATTAACTTGAATGAAGTAATCATCCCAGTGAGTGTAAAACAGAGAAAGTATTACATGTAGTCATGTGTTCGAACAGGAGGTTCATGAAAACATCCAATTCATGGATGTTTGAGAGGATTAATGTTAGTATATGAAAAATCACAATGCAATTCCTATGCATAATCAGCAGGCCATATACAAATTACCTGTTTGGTTCATAATTTTTTTTTTGTTTTTAAAACAGTTTTTAAAATTTTATTTTTATTTTAAAGAGTATAAACAAAAACAAAAGCATAAACATATAGCAAAAACAAAGAAACAGAGTAACATACAACAATAGTATAGATTTTTCAAAACAAAAACAGCAAATTAACAATGGTTGTTATATTACATATTTTATTGTCAAATATATTGCTCAGAATACAGATATAGGTAGGCAAGATTGCACAAATAGTTGAACATTAACACTTGTTTCCAGTAAACCTTAATTTTTTTCTTGTTGATTTTAATTTTTTTAATAATTTTATTGAGAAACAAATAATAAGGAGATAGTTTCAAAACCAATTAGTATGACAATTTCAATAATGAATACATTGCATACTGCTGTCTTAGTGATTATTCATTGTATAGGTTACAGACATGATATCCTGTCCACAAACACTATTAGAATAAAATCTTTTTATTCATTTAAGTCAGAGAATGCAGCTGTATATCTATCCTAACTATTTAGAATTCATAATTTATATTTTAGTTTGTGCTTATTTCTTATTACTTGTGATTTAATGTATAGCACATATATTGTTTTTGCTTCATGGGAGGGCCTGTATATGAGTACATATAATGTTTTCTAAATTCAATTTTAAATTTCCAAATTTTAAAGCATAATTTTCTACACTAATTTTAGCCCCATAGCAGTGCTTTGTTTAGTTTCCTTGTGTAATTGCACGCAGTATATACATATTTTTACTGTATCCATCTGGAGTTGAAGTTTGGAATGTCCTGGGTTTTGTAATCCCGCATAACAAACTCAACTCAGTTTGAGAAAAGAAGATGAATAACAGAAAAAATATGAATAATTGGTATGTAGAATTTATATTATCTAAATTCTTGGAAATGTGAGCATGGCTTTATATAGAATCTACAGTGAACAAAATTTTAGTTTAAATTTATGTCTTCTTTAGTTGTCTTCTAACACAGTATTGCACTGAAGTCTTGAAAAAGAAAAAAAAAGATTTATAAATTAAAAACTAAAAGTTTTCTACGGTTCAATTATCCAAACTTCATGACTATATGAATTCTAAATTGATCAAGTGTGTTTAAAAGGTATAGTACTAAAAGTTCACATATTGTGGGGGAACAAAAGTGTTGGTCAAGATAACTGGAGGAAATTCAAGTGGTCTAAACCTAGGATTCAGGGATTATATATATGGCCTTTATAGCTGAGGATATATTTAGGGAAAAAATTATATATATATATATATATATATATATATATATATATATATATATATATATATCTTGTAGAACGGGGTCTATAGGGTGTTCAGGTCATATTACTAGATCTGACTCCTAGTGATTCTCCTGTTCACAGCCTCCCAAAGGCTGGGATTACAGGCATGTGCCACCGCACCCAGTCTCAGTGGCCTTCTCAGTGCCCCAGGGGTGGCCCGGGCAACTGAGGCCTGGGGATATAATTCTGGCCAGTGCATCTGCCTAAGCACGCACTTTAATCTGCTGATCTATTTGGTATGCTCTAAAAAAACTATAATTTGTATATAATACAAAACTAAAAATTTGTGTTCAGTAATGACAAACAACACATGTCAGATATTTAAGCCTCTAAATGATTATATAAACAACGAACATGATTACATAGAAAAAATCTGAATATATTAATGTTCCTTTTGCAAATAATTTTTGAAATGTGAACTAATTTGATAAGTATCATTTTGCTATTAAAAATACTGAATAAAAGCAAAATACAATGAAAATTGTCAATCTCGATCCTTAGATTATCTATTTCATTGCTTTTTGTTTTCTCTAATAACTTTTGATACAGGTCATATTTTCCGTAAAATTTCACAAAAAATGAAATAAACTTTTAAAACCAATAAGATTTTTAGAATATCTTATACTGCTTGGGATATTTTTAAAATGAACTAAAGTTTTCTACTCTTCTAAAATTTTTGTTTGTGTTATCTTCTTCTATTTCAATATCTTCATCATGGAAAAATTTATTTTGGCCTAAATTAAGAATAATCATGTATTTTTGGATTTTTATGTTATTTCAAAAATGCTTACTGATCATCATTGTATAGTTTCAAAAATATGGTATATATAAATGAAAGTTAATTGGAAGTATAATCTCTTTTATTTCATTTAAGATAGCAAGTAGAGGACTGGGGAGATGACTTAGTAGAATAAGCCCTTGCCTGGCAAGCACAAGGTCCTAAGTTCAATGCCTAGTACCACAAAATAAATAAATAAATAAACAAATAAATAAAAACAAAAATAAAATAATAAGTAGATAAATGTGTTGCACTTTGTGTGTATAGTTTGCTTTTGCTAGTTTTCTTTGGCTTTAAGTAAAATATGTTGTCTGTTTTCCAAGAATTCTATACACCTACATATGTGCATTGTTGAATATATCCAGGATTCTTGTCTATTTATACACTCCTGAAAAGATAACATCTTTTCCTAAGAGTGTGACTTGCTCTTAGTTCTTTTAGAGGCTAATTTTTCCTAATGAAACTTGAGTCAGAAAAGGGAAAAGAGCTAGGTTTATAATTTCTCTGACAGTATTTTTAGAAATTGATTGACTTTAACAAGTAGGGACAATTTAATTGACAAGTAACTCTCTTTTACATTTGGATTCATGTTCTGTGTTTGTGTTCCACAAGTTCATATGTAAACTAAGGTAATGGTTCTTATGTTTTATTTAGAATGTATTCAGAAATATCTACAGAGGAGATCTTTTTGTGGCTAGATTAAACACACAGTTTGCTGATAAACTTTCTTCTATAGGTTGTTTTCGGCTTATCTTTATCTTTAGTTTACCTTTACCTCTTCCCTTTACCTTGTATCTACTTTAGCAGCAAGATATTGCTTGCGCCGGGCGTGGTGGCGCAGGCCTGTAATCCCAGCACTCGGGAGGCTGAGGCAGGAGGATTGTTGTGAGTTCGAGACCAGCCTGAGCTACAAAGTGAGCTTAAGGCCAGCCTGAACTGCATAGTGAGACCCTGTCTCAAAAAAGACAAAAAAAAAAAAAAAAAAAAAAAAAAAAAAAAAAAAAAAAGATATTGCTTGCAAGTGCAACTCTTTTGGTGTATTGGGATCGCCCAGTATCTCTTCCTTCAGTCTGCATCTAAGAATTTGTTGCATTCACTGACTGTGTCTTAGGGCAACAAACCAATTGCATTTGGAATTGTTCTGTTACTCATACTTCAGTCAACAGCTGTACTTTCTAAAGTAAAGTCTCCCTGTGATGTCTTGTGTCTAATTGTCCCCCAAAGCCCCATGCAGCCACTGGGGCAGGCTTCTAGAGTTTATGATCAATTTTTGATCCAGTACTGGGATTGTGTATGTGAGTACCACATCCATACTGTGGTGGGTAATCTGCATACAACATTAGGAAGGGAGAGATAATTGTTAGCTGCCTTGGCTCTATGCTGTTTTCTGCCTTCAGAAATAGCTGCTCTACACAGTGTACCACTGTCTTAGAGCCAGCCAAGTATGGACCTACATCTCCACAGTTCAACTGTGAACTAAATAAACCTTTCCTTCCTTAATTTGGGGTGTCGGGTATTTTGTCCTAGTGACAAGAGAAAATTAACTGCGACACTACCCGTGATACAGAATTTCATAGTTCTGTGGAATTTGATCAGTTTGATAGCCTTTTCCTTTTGGCTCTTAAGAAATAATTCAATCATTAGTCCCTACTTTATTCTTTCGTCAATTGCGTGACAACTTAAGAGTAAGTTTCATATTTTAATCCAAATTTGGATTTAAATAAACATCTTGAATCATTAGTATTTTGCAAATTTCACAATAAACATGCATCATCTTTATTTGTATGATAGTTTTGAAAATTTAAATCACTATTTTCTACTCTTTGTTTAAGGGTATTGCTCAACTCACAGACTATTTCTACTCTTACTAAAAAGCATAAGAATATAAAAATGAGCTGGTGACATTTTCCAGTTTTCTTGTTCATTGAGAAAAATGTTATCTTTTTCCTATGAACTTAAGAGCTATAATTTTTGAGAAGCTTAATCACATTTTAAGTTAAAGGTATGCCTTTTTACAACTTTTGACCTTTCTAATAGTCAAGGCAAAATAGGTAATTGATGCTTATTCTTTAATGGCTTTGAAGAAATGAGGAAACGTGACCTTTTGAGAACTGTCCCTCTGCCATGGTGCCAGCGCTGTGATTGGAGTACTAGAATTTACGAAGTGAAGCCCAGGCATGTGAGCGTGTAACAGTGTCTGTGTTCTTCAAATATCCATGATGAAACTGAAACAGTAACTCGACACAGAATTTTTGCCAGCTGGCCCAGGACAAGCCACGTCCAGCTTTTTATAGTTCATCTTTGAGTGTTACACATTTACCCTGTAATTTTTTTTTAAGGTAGGCACTGCACTGTATCCAATCTGGCAATACAAAAGCTAACAATTAAGTAATATAATCAATTCTTTATTGTTCTCAGTTTGCTAAATCACTTTTGCTCCCACCATTCCACTTGCTTCTTTTAGCCTGGTCGATATGAACAGAAGCATCATTTTTCATGTGGAAAACAGTGGAAGCTAATTTAATATAAAGATAGATTTCAAGCAAGAGTTTTATGTTTGCACATTTTGTTTTCTTTTCATTGGAACATAAATCTTTACAAAGTATGTAATAACCTTGCAGATTATCACATACAACAGTTCTCTAGGGGGAAAGGATGAACTTTCACAAAAGCTGATATGTTTGGGCTGGATTACAAAGTTGCATTACAGTTCATTATATTCACCTTCTTTGTTGAAACCCTATCTAGACTGTAGTGAATGAACAGTCTAATGCATTAGAGTAGCCAATGAAATCATTCATTCCTCAAGTGTAACTTTATTGTTATTTTTTATTTTAAGGAAGGGTATACAGGGTGTTCAGGGTCTCACTACTAGATCAGACTTGTAATGATCCACCTGATTATAGCCTCCTAAGTGCTGGGAGTACAAATGTTCACCACCATGCCCAGTCTCAATCACCTTCTCAGTTCATCCCACGGGTGGAACAGGTACAGCAAGCCTGGGGATTGAACCCCTGTCCCTGCGCCTGCTTGCAGGTATTTTAATCTGCTGAGCTCATTGGCCAGCCCTCTAGTTCCACTTTCAATGAAAACAAATGTAACTGAAAGTATATTGTAGAAAACTAAAGGAACACAACTATTATATGAGTATTTCAGAAATCAATAGTGCCTCATTTCTGAAGAAGAAAACTAGATGGTTTATATTTGAAAACTCTGTACTTTATCTATATTTCACATATAATTATGTTTCATGTCCATCACAGAAAACATGACAATAAAACAATTTCAGAAAAGTTAAAAATTGTCTGCAAACAGGTACTTCTGCTTATGAGTTGAAAAGCCTTTAAGAGATTTGCCTCAAGGAACCATTCCAAATTCAGGTGAATGACTGAGAGTGCGGTTGAAAAGAACAATTCACATTTGGTAAATTCCAGGCCATTAATATGTAATCAGAGAGTGAGAATAGGATATTAAACTCTTAATTGAAGATGTCACCAGAAACAAACAGATAGGCTTGACTGAAAAGATTTCCATTGAGGAGAGGTTGTGTGCCTTATTAGCAAATGGGAAGGACAGCTATGTGCTAAGCATCTAGAAGACTTCAAAATACAACAGCAATTGCTGAATTCACTAAAAAAAACAGAAGTTAAAATTTTATGACTGGAGTAATTTTTAAAACTTGATAAATTTTGTCAGATAAGTTCTTGTCAGAAGACAAGAACAGTGAACATTAGTACTGACAGAAGGTTATCATTAAATGCTCGCAAACTTTAAAAAGCGCTAGGAGAGCTAGGTGTGGTGTTATCTGTTATACCACAGGTTGGAGCCTGGGGCAGGAGGATTGCTAAGAGTTTGAGGCCAGCCTGGGACACACACTGAGTTCAAGAACAGATGAACTACATACAAAAACCTTGTCTCATCAAATATACGAACAAATAATGCTGACAGAAACAAGACAACAACAACAGAAATTAAAAAGAAAACAAAACTGTACAGTAAGAGCAATATAGAAAAAAAAGTCAGCAACAGATTAGGATACATTCTTAAAATAAAAACATAAACAAAAAAGATACAGAAAAAAGAACATAACTTTTCAAACTATATATATATATATATATATATATATATATATATATATATATATATATATATATACATCAGTTAAATAAATTGAAATGCTACACACTCACACACAAATACATATGAACACATACAAACATTAAGATTCAAAAGGCTAATGATGAATGTTAATTTAAAAATTGCACAAAGCACTTCAAATAAATTCCAGATTAAAAAGTCTTAAACTTTTCAGTGATCTTCTATCATCCTAATACCTTATCACATATAAGATATTTTAGTAAATAATATCAAAGGCATAATTGTCTCCAATTTTTTAAAATTTATTTTTAATCTTTTATTTCTTTATTTGTTTGGTATAGGGTCTTACTATGTAACTTAGACTCATGGCGATCCTCCTGGCTTACCCTCTTCAGTGCTGAGATTATAGGTGAGCACCACCACACCCTATTTTGGTGGACTGCAGGACTCGTCCAAGGTTCCAGGAGCAGCAGAGCATGTGTTACTGTGGGTTGAATCCTGGTCTTTGGACTCCCCAGGAAGAAACGGAGAACACCGCGCTATCTCCCCAACCCTGCCTAAACCTTTGAGAAGATTATAAAATTGAGTTTTGCAATATTACCTAAAAAGAAAATTTCACTGCCTGTATATTTTTTGTGCATTTCCTTTGCTGGATATAGACGGTGGTTATGCTAGTTACAATTTGTTTCCATTTGCACTTTTATTCTAGTTGCTGATTTTGCTGTTCTGTTCTCCTAGTGCACCAGACTTTTGTCCAAATTGTGGATTGTTATCAGGACTTGGACTACTGTGCCTTGGACAAGGGAGGACGGCCTTAGGTTATAAGCAGAATAGTACAGAGACAGGCTGCTTCCAGGAGAGAGCCTTTCCCACCCTGGGAAAGTTTTTGAATTTTTCATGTATTGTATCTATTAATCCTCTGTTAAACAAATGAGTAGCAACAGTTCTTCTCCTTCTTAGATTGTTTCTTAACTTTTCTTTTTCTTTTGTTTTTATTGTACCAGGGATTGAATTTAGGACCTTGCACTTGCCAGGCAAGCACTTATTCCACTGAACTAACTCCCCAGCCCTTAACTCTTTTTTTTGTTGTTGTTGTTTGTTTGTTTCTTGTTTTGTTCTTGTTTTCATTTCTGTTTTTGTTTTTAGCAGAACTGGGGATTGAACTCAGGCCTTTGCACTTTCCAGGAAAGTATTTATTTCACTGAGCCATCTCCCCAACCCCATTAACTCTTGTTCTATTTGATGTGCAGATTTTTTTTAATTTGATATGATCCTATTTAATGCTTATTATTATTTCTTCTGCCAGTTGATCTGGCAGAAGTCTTTCTATGTACATCTTCAAGCATTTTGCCTGTTTTATCTTCCATCAGATGAAGAGTTTATGACACTAAAATATTTAGATATTTCATCTTTTTTTGAACTTAGTTAATACATAATGAGATATGTATTGGTTAATAATAGTGTGAGTTTGAAATACAATGGAAAATTTGCATCTCTCTTAGATATTTGTAATTGCATCTCCAGATATTTGCAGGTTCATATTGGTGTTTTGCTTTATATAGCAAACAGATATTGGTGCAATTTGACAGAATTCACTTAGCTCCATTATATACTTTTATGCATGCTCTCTACATAGCTGTAATTTCTTTTTCCTGTTTACTTCAACTTGAAGAAACCATTTCATTTAATATAAAGATTTTAAATTATGTAGATAATGTTTTTTCTAGGTCATGTTCCTTGTATTGAGGTTTGTTAATTTCAACTCAGTGCTATGTGAAGTCTAACATATGACCACTCATGTTCTAAGCAAGGGTATTGGTGCTCATAACATTACATAGCATATCCTTGCAATGAAAGAATGAAAGAAATCGACAATATTTGCAAGCAAGATGCATGATTTTGGCAGTTTTCATGAAAACATGCTATACTCATAAACACATTAACATGTTTTGTTTTCCCTAAAAATCAATCTGTTCCTATCAAGTTGAAAATCATCTGTTCAGTGAAAATAATATTTTAATATGAAAAGCCTCTTGCATCTTATTCTGGATGTTATGTAACATCGTTGTAGATCAGATATGGGCAAACATTTCCTTCACAACAAGTATCTCTATGTTGCAGGTATTAACTCTGAGACAATAGGAAACATTAGCTGTAGTCAACACATATATTTCTTCACTAAGAAAAGAGTCAGATTTTGGTGCCTTTTGCATTTTTTAGTGAGCTCCTCTTTATAATAAGCAGGAGGAAAAACAGACATAAATAACATGAATAAAATAGAAAAATATGATAGACCAGAACTGTACCAATATTTATTTGATGATGACAATAATAATAATAATAATAGTAATAATAATAATATATGTTTTCTAGGTCAAAGAAGATACCTAGAAAAACAAGTAAGATATGCTGCCTCAAGAAAATTTAAAGTAAGAGTTTTTTTATTTCTTGTTTAACATCGTTTTTTTCTTTTTCTTTTTGTTTTATTGAAGTACAAATATCAATGAGACAGTTTTAAGATACCTTGACAAGATGGATTTGATAAATTAATACATTGCCAACTGTTTTCATAATGTTTTGGTATCATAGAAGGTGCATACATGATATTATACTTACAGACATTATTATACTGTATGACTCTTATCAGCAAATTAAGAGAGTGCAGCTATTTGCATATCTTAATTTTATACCTGAATTACATCAAAGATTCAATAATTAATACTTTCTACCTTGTTATTTTCCTAGTGGTTGTCCATAGTACTAGAAGCTGACATAATATCCTGTCCAGCCACCATCAGCACAAATCTTGCCTCTCATAGAATTATGTAGAAGCACAGAGTTATCTATCCCAACTGTACTGTCCATACACACACATCATGATTCTTCCTTTCTATACCTCTTCCTTTGTCTACACCTGTCAGAGATGGGCACTCCATTGTCATGCAACTAATTTAGGTGCCTGAAGTGGACCACACAATCCAACACAGTCCAGCATTCTACAACAATAGCTAGTTATCCGAAGAAGTTGTTGACCACAGCCATTCACAGCTCATCTTTTATGACTGCAGGAGCCAGTCCCCCAACCAGGAATGTTTGCAGCTGTAGAAAAGACTCAGCATTTGGGAGATTTGAGATAGAGCAATTAGCAGGAGGAGACAAAGCAGGTAATGTAGGGGTGGCTAGGCAGAAAGGGGTAAAGCAGTTTGCTTAATAGATTGAATTAAATTCTGCTTCTCTAAGGTAAGTTTATTTTTCTGAGTCATCCAGTTAAGTTTAGGCTAAAATTCTGCTGTCCTAAATTAGGTATTATCTCTTAGAAATAAGGTAGTCTGTCTGAAAGGATTCTGCCTTCTTTCCTCACATTAATGTATTAGGATACTGATGGAATGTATACTATTCCATCCTAAGGATATGAACAAGTGAAGTCTTTTTTTAATAATATGTACATATGAAACAGTTGTGTTAATGAAGGAGGACGCAAGCTGTAATCAAAACCTCTTTGATCTTTTACAATTACAGTTACTTAATCTTTGTTCTGTCTTAATGATTCTTTGCTGTTCATTTCTGGGGATTAAACTTTATAATCCTTTTCACTTGCAGTTAAGAAAATGAACTCATTTAACAATCAATATGTGTAGTCCACATATTCATGAAACCTCTACAGACCCACCCTTGATGGCTTGAACTAGAACTAGAAGTAGGTCTTCTGCAGTGATGGAGGACACTTGATTTCTAAATCTATGTCCCACTGCTTTGTCTCCTGATGTCTAAACCATTCTGTTCTGGAGACAGGAAAAAAAGAAGAGCACAATATTGTCTACTTAATTAATATTCTTACAAAATCGAGTTAGCTTAATTAATATTCTTACAAAATTAAGTTAGTTGTATATACGAAGTATTACATGATAATTCTTTTTCTTAATTTTTCCTGTGTGATCCTGTGTGGGAGCATCACAGATGTCTAACACTTCAGCTGAAGATTTTAAACCTAGAGTTACTTTGAAGTGTAAGAAAGAATGCTGATTATACAGTTTCCGATTCCTCCTCTACTAAGCAAAGCCCCTGAACAATACAGGTTGATTTTCATTCTTATATTAGGTGGGGTTTTATTAGCAGTACAGATATAACCCAAGGTATACAAATGTATAAGAAATTCCAAGATTGGCTTACAGTGGTCATCCATAGAGTTGGATAAGGAAGCGTAAAGAGGGCATCTACATACTGGAGACTGGAGGATTCAGTTCAAGATATGGAGCCTATGCAATGTCCTTGTGAGTCTGTATCAGGAAGCTGATGGGTCTACAATGAGAGGCTGAAGGCTGAAGCATCTAAAGCAGAAACCAAGAGTCTGAGCTAGAGCCAGGAGATGAAGTCAAACTGGGAGATGAAGTCCAATGAAAAAGAGAGCTCCCTCCAATGAAGAATGGGACCCTATGTCCTTCATAGTTTTTCTTTAAATGAGTTCCTCTAGGTGGGGCCTCCAAACCCAAGAGTGTGGAAATGCTGAGGCATTTAGTTAATCTATGAGCTTCTCCAGTCAATACAATCAACCACTACAATTCTACTGAGTTACAGCTCCCAGAACATCTAGATGAAAAGCACATGCTAGATATTTCAGCAATAAGGAACTCCCCAAGCCCTAGGGAGTCACTCACCTTTCCTTAGAAGAAATTTGAGAGATCACACCTGTTTCAGCATAGCCACATCCTCCTAGATGGAGAACGAAGCCTTCTTAATTTTGACATATTAGATTGTCTAGACATAAATGAAAAGACAATGTCTATTATCTACCCCTCCAACTCTGTAGAAAACACAAAGTTCTGTGAATGGAAGTGTGTGTCCTTACATCATAATTGCTTTCCCTTAGATTAGGGAAAAGCATTAAAAACTTTGAAAAGATTAAAATACTATTTTTCATGAATTTTAATTCATAACCTTTATGAGCAAATATTTAAGAGCTGGGCAATTAACTAAATTATGTGGTTTAAACCTTCTACCGTGACTTCTCATCTTATGGTGGAGGGTGACTGTTATTGCTTTATAAGAGAAATAGGCTGAGCCTTGAAGGAAATACTGCTTTTGCACAGATGAATTTTAAGATACCTTCAACATTTTAAGTATGTATAAGATATGTACACCACTATGCACACCACAATGAGCTGCTATATATAGTAGCAATGATCCATTTAAAATGAATTTGGAAGGCCAGCCAAATGGCTCAGTGGATTGAAGTTCCTGCAAGCAGGCTCAGGGGGCAAGAGTTTGATCTCCAGTCTTACCATGCCTGCCCCACCCCCAGGGCATGCTGAGGTGGCAATTGAGACAGTGTGTGGTGGCACAAACCTGTAATCCCAGCACTTGAGAGGCTTTAAATAGGAAAATCACTAGGAGTCCAATCTAGTAATGAGACCCTGAACACCCTGTAGGCCCTTCCCTAAAATAAATAAATAAATAAATAAATAAATAAATAAATAAATAGTAATTGGAAAATAGTTGAGGTATCATCTACTTGTGCAAACGACATTTAATATTATTGGGAATTTAATACAAAGATCCCAGAGTTTTAATTTTACATTATATCTCCCATTAATAGCTAGTATATTTTCACTTCTTGGCATATTCGATAAGGCATTTCAGATTGATGACCATTCTCTCCTTTTCTATAAGTTACATTTTTTTTTCTTTTCTTTCTTTCTTTTTTTTTTTTTTTTTTTTTGAGGAACCAGGGATTGAACTCAGCCCCTTGCACTTGACAGGGAAGCGCTTATTCCATTGCACCAGCTCCCCAGCCCAAGCTATATTTCTTTTACATCATGTCCTTTTGCTCCTGATATATCATGATATTTATTTATTTATTTTTATGCATTTTGTACAGGGTCTCACTCTGCATCTCAGTCTCTTAATGATCCTCCTGTTTTCAGCATCCCCCCAGCCCTGGGATCATAGTCCCACGCCACCACAGATGGTTGTAGTGGCAGCCTCAGTGCTCCTGGGATCCAGGCTCGTGTGGCCTGTTGTGCAGAGAATTGAACCCTGGTCCCTGTGCTTGCCTAAGCAGGCACTTAGTCCACTGAGTTATCTCCCTGGCCATATAATAATATTCTTGATTTCCTATTTGCCACACCAGCAGTTCTTCCTCATTCATCTATGTTTAAATTAGTGGACTTCATTATTTTTTGTATTCTTGAGCACTTCTTTCTTTGTATGCACATTTTCTTATCTAGCTAGTTCAATTATCATCTACTTAGTGATACATTCATAATTATAATTTTAGATAAAACATTGCCTTTTTTAGATCTACTAATGACAAATGCCTTCATAAGATTTGCTAGTCTCCTAAAATTGGTCACATCAATGAAACCATGACTTATGCTTTCAGGTTTCAGACCTTTCTTTTGCTTTTTAACTTTTTTTCTTTAGGTGAAACAAGGAATTGAACTCAGGCTCTTGCACTTGCTAGGGAAGCACTTATTCTGCTGAGCCATTCTCTAACTCCTCTTCTTAACTTCACATGGGCAATACACCATAGTTGAGTAATACATGAGAACCAAATATGATTTTACATAAGATCATCCCCAAATCTCCACATTTTCCTAACGTTAGGGAAACTCACAAAATAGCTTTGACTGTAGGTCTTTTTCTTCTTTTATCATTTTTCAGATCATGTTATCAGATAATAGTGCTCATTCAATCATAGCATTATTTTTCTTAGAGATTCCTTATTATACATTCATTACATGAAGGCCTGTTGTATGTTAGGTTTGAAGCATTCCCAAACACTCATCTTTTGAAGCATTTATTGCTGAAGCAGTACTGTTCTAATGTGGACTTAGGTAGAGGAATCTGGTCTCAGAAGGCATGGCTCTGAAGAGTGGGTCACCTTTCTGGCTCTTTTTCTTCTTCTGCCTAGATTTAGACTTCCCATCACCATATCTTCCAGCCTTGGTGTTACCCCAAAATGAGCTCAAACCTCTGAAAAACTAAGCCAAAATAAGTCCTTTCATACTGCACCTAGCTTCGGAGTGATTTTATTCACAACACCTGCTACGAGCCTTCAAATGATTTTTACCATAATTGTCCTTATGTTCCACTAGGATAGAGTGTCTTACTTACTCTTCATCTTTTTGATACTGTTATAGCTTGTGTCTAGATGTTCCCCTATGTCCAAGCCTCGTGCATTCATAGGTGAGGGATTTTCAGACATGGTTAAATTAAGGGTGTGATTCTGGGCTTAGTGGTTTGGCATTGTTCTGGGTAGGATTAAGAGGGTCCCACCTGGCTGGCAGTGCTACCCACTGCCAGGGCAGACAGCTTGTATGAGATACAAAGAAGAGCAAGAGGTCACTGCTTGTTGCTTATCACTTGCTGCTTGGGTTCTTCATCACTTCGTGCCTTGTGCCTGCCATGAAGTGTCTCTTCTCACTGATGCTCCTCTGCCCTGCCACCTGCCTTGGAGATGGACAGCTATAAACTGAAGCCTCTACAACCGAGCTGAGCAAACCTTATACTTCACTGATATATAACAGGAGACTATTTTTTTGAGTGAATGAGTGAGTGAACATGTGTTTCTATAGCATATGGCTAAACTTTTGAATAATATGGATAAGTTACACTTTTTAAGCATTATTTTCAAGACAAATTAGATAAAATTAATAACCAGTGACTTGTACAACTGAGGGAAGTTATTTTTTGTTGTTGAAAAAATAAACATGCTGTATACTCAGGCTGTACACCAAAGAAAAAGCAAATATTGGAATCATATGTAACTAAATAATAAATAACTATAAATGTCAATGTATTTAAAATATAAGAAACCACAAAGCACCTGTTTTTTTAAATGTCTGTTCACTTAGAGATCACATTCATTGAAATAGGAAGACTTTGAAATAATTCTTTTTCAAAGTACACTGTTGTGTTCATATAAAAGCAGTAAGTAACTTAATACTAACATGTTATAAATATGGATAAATACCTTGTTAGGAATATTAATAAATATGCAAATAAACCTTGTCTTTTGTGAGAGTGTCTATAAATTTATTCCATTTTACCATTTTCTCTTTGTTCAAAGATTATTATCATAATACTAAAAACATATTTCAAAGATGCACGCTTATGTAGTTTTTATAACATAGGTTTTCTATGTAATGTTCCAATATCAAGCACGAAGCCCCATGTAGATGACTTACTAAAATATTTTATGGACCAGCCATATAGCGCGGTGGATTAAAGTGCCTGCTTAGGCAGAAGCAGGGGCCAGCGTTTGATCTCAGCCTGCTCTACTGGCCCTGCCCGTGGAGGATGCTGAGATAGTGCTTGATACTGGGTGTGATGGAACTGGCGCTTGTAATCACAACTCTTGGGAGGCTGAAAACAGGAGAATCACCATGAGTCGAATCTGTGCAGTGAAATCTTGTACACTACGTACTACATACATTAAAAATAAATAAAATATTTTATTAAGGTAAAGAAAATACTTTGTATGCTTGTGATAACAATTTTAGCATAAATAGACTTAAAATTTTTAGATGTTTCTTTTTGGCATTGAGATGATCATATTGTTTCCCTTAAGAAATTGAATTAGTCAAGTATACTTTGCAGTTTTCTAATAATAAACGATCCTTGCATTCCTAACCATGCTCAACTTCGATACGTCACAAACATGCATATATAGTGTGGTGTTATTTATGGTGGCTCACTTATGTGTAAATATGTATATTACTCATGAATGATCACATTTTCTTTCAGACATAGTACATTTGTATAGATGTTATAAGTGTATGTATGTATACATATATGAAATATATAAACATGTCTAATTTATGTGTTCTAATAGTCTGTATAGAATTTGCTAAAACAGTGCTTAAAAGTATGATTGTTTCAAAGCAAAAGGTGGAAGAATATTTTCTCAAACTCTACTAGCACAGTTGCGATACCTAAATTATATTACACTTATGAAATTTTATGTCTTTTCCTTCAGATTTCATAAAGTTTATGAAGATCAAAATTATGATTTCCTTAGAATCTCATAGCATTCATCTCACCAAATAACTGTCTTTTTCTATAAAGGATTGTTTAAAATATAGATTTAACTGTTTTATATCATAGAATATGAAAGTTTTCTGAGTTAAATTTTAAGAATATAGCAAAATATTTTGCTTAATATTAATTATATATGAAAATTCATAAGTATTTACTGAAATCAAGGGTGGTACCTAAATTTAGTCTTAAATATAAATTTAAGACTATACAAATAAGGGAGAAAACATTTCCAAGTACATTCCCTGTGTCTGAGTTTTTTATTATTATGCATTTGATAACACTGTTAACTGAAAAGACATGCATACAGCGATGTGAGCTTCAATCAAACTAAACGAAGCCAAATGTTGGAGAATTATCTACCAGCGAGTTATTCAAATTTTTAGTATTATGATCCTGTCTTTAAGCTTTCTAAATATACTTAAATTATTTTAGAGTTACCAAGAGGCTCTTTCAATAGACACACTTTTCTTTCTGAGATGAAATTTTGATTAATTCATTACTGTTCCGTAAAGTAACATGGAAGTTTTGTGTTATGTTTTATTTACTACAAAGTTTCTTAACTGCCTAATGCACTTATTAATCCAATAACATCACCTTTATTTCAAATTTTACCATTATTGAAAATTACTATAAAACAAGAAAATTACTATAAAATCATTGCTAATTTTTCTGTATTATATATGCAAACAATAAGTAAGTTTTTTTTTTCTTCAGCAGCACATATACTAAAATTGGAGCAATACAGAGAAGATTAGCATGGCCCTTACACAAGAATGACAGGCAAATTTGTGAAGTGTTCAATATTTTTTTAAAGGAAAAATCCCAGATACCTTAGGGTATAATTCATATTTAAATTTTTCAACATGGTTTTAAAATTTCTTACTCAGTATCCTTTGCACAGTTTGCCTTTTAAGCAAATAAATATAGAAAACTATATTAAATAAATAAATATAGAAAACTATATTTATTCAGACTAGTGCTTTGGAAATTGTACTTAGGAGCCTTTGATGGATAATACAGATGTTTATTTGTCTAATGATATGTTTATTTGTGGGACCAGGAAAATGGCTCAGTGGAATAAGTGCTTCCCTGGCAAACGATATGTTTATTTGCACCAGTAATCAAACAATGTCACACACACCAAACAGACACTCTACTGCTGAGCTAGATCTCCTGTGCTTAAACTATCTTTAATCAAGAGATTATTATACTTATTTCAAAGCAAAGATTTTGATGTTAAATATTTATTTCCATCTATTATAATTTAACCTACTGATTTTTGTTTCTGCTTGTCCATTTAGACATACCCCTTCAAGTGAATTTATATTATCTCTCCTAGAACTTTGTGTATTTATCTCCCCACGTGCTTTTAAAGTTGTCTTTACTGTGTGTATGTTAATGTATGTGTATACTGTACTCCACTAAAGGTAAAGTTATTAATAATTCTTTCTAAAATTTTATAATTATACTCTTTTTTACCACTTATCTTTTGCTAATTTCACATGAAATACTCATGAAACAGTAAATTGCATAATTTGTACCATTTGTCTTTGAATTTTTCTGATAAAATTAACTGAAATAAGATAAATACAGTCAGAGCAACAACATACACAGTAAACAAAACATATATGTCAAAGAGAGAAGTAAGATACAACTTGAATTTTTAAAAGAAAGATTACAATTGAATGATATTTACAGTTATATAGCCAATACTTAATGGTAACTGAGAAAAGGAATTTACATGGAAAATAATTACAAGAAACTAATAACAGTAGATTTACTTACATGAAAATTTAATTGGAAGAAATAAAATATAGAAGAGAAGTAAGTGTAAGTGCAAATGATGGTCTTTGAAGAAATAACCACTCTTGGGGCTGGGGAGATAGCTCAGTAGAATAAGCAATTGCTTGGTAAGTACAAGGGCCTGAGTTCAATCCATGGTTCCACCAAAAGGAAAAAACAAAAGAAATGACCACTCTTCATACTATGTATTTATAATATCAAAGATGAAAATAAAAAAAGATTAAATATACAAATACAAACTAGTGCCTACTGAATTGTAGCAATTCCTGAAATTCAGCTTCAAATGAATCACTACAGTCTGGAACCTTTATTATTTCAGCATATACTGTAAAACTCCTTTGTATTATTAAGATGAAAATCATACACACATCTCACGAAAGTAATCTACTGGACAAAGAATCACTGTCAACTACTTTCCGCAGAGTAGAAAATGGAGACACAACTACAAAGCCACTCACCCACCATATCTTTGACAAAGGGGCCAAACATGTTCAGTGGAGAAAACATAGCCTCTTTACTAAATGGTGATGGAAAAACTGGCTTTACACATGCCAAGGCTAAATTTTGAACCATATTTATCTCTATGCACTAAACTACAGTGAAAGATTTAAATATTAATACAGGAACCAATAATTTACTTGGGAAAAAAGTATGTAGAAATCTTAAAGACTTAGGGGTAGGTAAAGAGTTCATAAAAAAAATGGGAGAGACACTTCAGAGAATTGACACCTGGGATCTCATCTTCCTGAAAAGTTTGTGCACATCAGAAAAAATCACCAACAGAGGAAAAGAAAACCCACAAACTGGGTGAAAAAAAAATGAGTGCCAACTGTTAATCTGACAAAGGCCTTACCTAGAAGATGTAAAGAATTTTAAAAATATCACGCCTCCAAAACTCAAAGACCCAGTCCAAAAATGGGCATCTAAGATAAATATATTTTTCAGGTGAAGGAATACTAGTCAAATATAAATACATGAAAAAATAGTCAACATCGTTGGTCTTTTGAGAAATGCATATTAAAACAACTCTGAAATTACAGCTCACTCCCGAAAAATGGCTATCATAAAGACGTTAACCAATAACAAGCTCTGGAGAGGCTAGGGGGAAAAGGAATCCTCTTCCACTGTTAGTGGGCATGTGATACAACCACTGTTTTGGTAACTCTTCTTTCATCGCTGGGACAAATTATGAGACACTTAAATTAAGGAGTGAAAGACGCATTTAGCTCACAGTTTGTGGAGGTTTCAGTCCATACTCAGTTGTGTCCAAGGCAGGCAGGCACATGGCAGAAGGCAGTGCCTTTGTCCAGCTCATGGCAGTGGAAAACAGCAAAAGGCAGCAAAAGCAAAAGGGAGGAGCCCTGGTAACAATGGCTACAAAGAGCGAGTCTGTCTCCCTGGTGTTGCATCCAGGCTCTCCCAGGCCAGCTGTAGCACTCGTGCCAGCAGTTCCAGGAGCACTTACATGTACTGGATCATGCACTAATCACAAAGTGCAGAAGTCCACCCCATTATTCGGTGGACAACTAGACACAAATCATAACAACCACCTTGGATATCAGTGTGGAGATTTCTCAAAATACTAGGATTAAAGGTCGTGTTCAATCCAGGTATTCATCTCCTGGGTAGTTTTTCCAGAAGAACTGAATAGTGATATATCTGCGCCCATATTTATAGCAGTACAATTTGTCATAGCTGTATCTTGAAAACAACTTAAATGTCGGTCAACTGAGGAATTGATAAACAGCATATGGTATATTTACACAGTGGAGTATTATTTAGTTATAAAAGATTACTACATTTGAGGCCTTTATTTGTAAATGGATTCAACCAGGAACCATACTCATAAGTGAAATAAATCAGACCCACATTTGCAAACATTATATTGTCTCTCTAGTGTAAGAACCTGAAACAGTAAATAAAACTGAAGAGTAAAATAGATATCATGAAAAGGGAATGAAGCTATTCAAAAAGAATGAATTACTAATATAAGCAGGGTAGGAGAAGGGTAAGGAGAGGAAAGAGGTACAGCTGGATGTAGGCAGTGTGGCTTGGACAATTGTACTGTGGATTTCTGCCAGTCTATGAAAAGGAACACTGAATGCTTTTTTTTTTCTTCACTTTTTCCTCTTTCTTTTTAATTTCTTATAACTTCTCTTTTTTCTTTTCGCATTTTTGCATTTATATATATGGAATCTACACAACTAAATTGAAGATGGCAGTATGCAAAACAACAGACACTGTCCAACTTAAAATTTTATTTGTAGAATTTTATTTTTTTATTTTAAAAAAATAAAATTGCATGTTATGAGAAATCAAAGAGGCAAAAAGAAAGCATTTCAAAGGTCACGTGCAGAATACAAACATAAAGATGATGGGAATAATAGGAGAAAAAACATCTTATAAGGTCATTCTTTTTTAACCAACTAATTGGATGAGAAATTGTGTGTCATTATGAGAAGTAAAAATATTTGGATTCATTTTCAGATTGATCAGAAAATTATGCTTCTCTTTTAAGGCTTTGTGTATTGGAAAGCTATAATTTTTATCTTTCCAAAATAATCTATCAGTATTTATTAAACTGAATGCTTTTTTTGGAAATTTATCTTTCAAGAGGAAATTCTACAAATAAAATTGTGCCAGAAGTTGTAGAAAAAAATTTCAAACAACACTAAGTGATTCTTCAGTGCTATCAGATTGGTACAATGGATTACCTTGCAATGTCATTTTGAATAGTTATTAAAAATGTATTATTGACTCATATTTCTTCCTCAATAAGTCTGATTCTCCTGTAGCACTTTACAAACATGTGTGTATATGTTGAAGTATGCAAAACATACAAAAATTTTTTACCTGTCACTGCGTGTTTTGTATTTCTGCATCTTGTCAATAACTTACGTTGCATATCTACAGTCTGAAAAGGTCAATTATTTATTTGAAAAGCAATGTGAAATATTTAATGATTTAAAAATCATTTTATGATGCAAAACTAATTTAATTGTTATTCATTATTTTCACCACTTTACTCAATGGTTTTCCTGAAACAAGATTTACAAATTACAAGGGAAGTATTCTTCCAGGATGTATCATTGTACATTTTCACTTTCTGTTTTACAAAATTTTCTGAATTTATGGTAAATAAATTTGAACAGTAAAAATTCAAATCAAGAGTAAACATTGCAAAATCTTGGTTAACAAAATTTCTATAAACAAACAAATGCCAAATTATTAATGACTTATCTCAAGTGAATTTCAAGACAATACAAACTGTAAAACTAACATAAGAAATAGAAAGTCTGAGTTGAGAAATAATTGGAAGAATCAAATTAACACCTAATATACTCTTTACATAGAAAAAGCATGATAAAATTGACTATCACAGTTATGTTTACCTGGCTTTTTTCTTATACAGAATCTTTATAATTATCTTATTACTAATACTAAATTTTCTTCAGTGAATATTAATTGCTTTTGTAATAAAATATGAAAAAAGCAAATAATAATTAGCTTAAGGTTCAATTGACCAATTGAATTATTGGTTATTGTCAATATACAATCAAACAGATTTATAAAGAGAATTCAGTTTCTTAAAGTATTCAAGTGTAGGCATTTAGAAGAAAAATTAAGGGTCTGCGGAGATGGCTCAGCAGAATAAGTGCTTCCCTGGCAAGCACAAGAGCCTGAGTTCAATCCCCGGTTCTGCCAAAAAAAAAAAAAAAAAAAAAAAAAAGAAAAGAAAGAAAGAAAGAAAAAGAAATTATTAAGCATCATGTTAAGTAGGAAATATTCTGCCAAAATTAAGGAAACAAAGTTAGTTATGTAAAATTTCCATTTCAGGTGTGTGTTTTATATGCTGTAACAATTATTGAGGACTAAATGCAGTTCTGTGTTTAAAATACAGAACTATCCCTTCTGCATTTTGCTAAGATTTGCTAGGAGGAGAAAAAATGCTCAGTCTAGGACTAATTATTATCTCCATAAGGCGCGATCAGTACTTGAGTTTACATCCTGTCCTGTAAATAATGAGGTTGCATAACTCATAGAAAAGTCTCCCTATTCTCACACCTTTGTGATTACTGGGCACTGTTATTTCTCATCTTCTTTTGTATTTTTTTGAAAACCCTTTTCCCAGAATTTAGTAATTTTCTTACATAAGTAGACAGATTGAAAATCAGCCAACTAGTAAAGCAAACCCTCTGCACAACTTTGGAATTCTTTCTCTGTGCAGCTTTCTTTTATCCATCACTGTCCTGCTCATGTCACTTAAATACCTCTCCTAGGCTGCTCAGTTTACACCCTCAGTCCAGAGAGTGTACTAGTTTCACATTCTCATCCTACAAACATGCTCAACATGAGTTAACCACAAGGTTGTTTTCATCTCTATGAGATCACTGATATCCCTAGTACAGCATGCTGAGCTAGCTCCGCCCCCAGACTCCCTGACTCTGCCACTGGGACCAGGCATAGTGGTGCACACCTGTAATCTCAGCGCTGAGAGACTAAAACAGGAGGACCACTCGGAGTCTGAGTTGTGTAGTGAAACTCTACAGGAAATACATTTTAAAAAATCACTGATTTCCTTCCTGGTGCCCAGTGTGTTGAAAGACATGTCTCGATTGTCATATTTTTCATAGTTCGAAGTGGCAGCACTTAAGCGTATTCCTGGCATTCAATCATGGCAAAAAGAGAAACACTGAGGATTTTAATTGCTTGAAGGAATTCATTCAAATGGAAAATGAATGATTTAAAAGAGAAAGTCATGAATTTACTGACAAAGCTTACTTACTTTAAAAAAAACTATCTTTTAGTAAATAATATGACTTAATCACTGAAAAATAGCTTTGAGGGATGAATATTTCTGAATTATCTGAAAAATTTATATTTCTGAGAACTTTTAAAAATTTACCCAGTAACTATTTACATAGTTTTAAGTCAGCAAAGGTAAAATTACTGGCAAATCAATTCAGTATTTGTGAAACTCATAGATTAAATATATAGATTTCTTGGTTTGCTTTACATTGATTCTTTTTTTTTTTTTTTTTTTTTTTTTTTTTGGTTGAACTGAGGATGGAACTCAGGCACTTGCACTTCCCAAGGAAGTAATTATTTTACTGAGCCATCTCACCGGCCCCCTACATTGCTACTTTAAAATCTATGCCATGCTAATTTATGAACTATTCATAGAAAAAAAATGTTAGAATCCTTTTGTTGAGGATTCTAGTATGTCATCAAAACAAAATCTAGCTTGATTTGTCCTGGCCATTTCATTGATTAGATTCTTACATATTGTACATTTTTGTATTTCTATTTCTATTTTAAAGAGAAAATAAAAACAAAAACACAAAAATGAAAACAAACAAAGACATAGGGCTGGGTAGCTAGCATGGCGGCATAAGCACCTGATTGGCAAGTGCAAGATGTTGAGTTTGATCCCTGGTTCTGCACGTGGTGCAGGCCCTCATACCAGGGATGGTGGCAGACTCCTGTCCTCCCAACCCTGGGGGAGCTGCGACAAGAAGATCACTACTATTTTGAGCTGTATCAAAAATAAAAAAGATGCTGTATTAAAAAAAGACATAAAACAATGAAAATGATATAGAATTTCAATACTGATGATAGGAAATTAAGAGTTGTTGCTATATTACACATTGTTATTGGTTTATTGAAAGGAATGGTTAATGTTTATTGGTTTGATGAATCTTGAAGACCTGTATCTGATAATCTTAGCAATTATTTTGCTTTTCCATTTTAAAATATATGGTCATTTTTATATTTTGTACAATACTTAAAACTATGCAGGTTTTTATGAAAGACATTTTGAAGTCCACAGAATTTTTTTCTGAAACACAATCTCCATAGAAGAACCTATTACACAAAACCTACTATTCCAAACTATTAATTAGTGAAATTCCTGGAAAATATAGAAAGTTTAAATATCTTCCCATGACTGCTTTACTGAATCAGGTAAAAGTAAATACTTGTCAACAGTGCTTCCAGTATGACACTTACAAGAGCAAAAATATCATCCACCAATAATTTTGAAGTAGAAAACGACAGCTAAAAATTTTCTGTGGTGTCAAAATAGACAATGTGAAGAGCGCAAATGTGTCACCAGGCGCAAATGTGTTTTAGTTGATAAAAGTTGTTATTTCTGTTCTTACACTGCATTTAGATATTAAAGGATGCACAATGAAAATAATAAATGCAGCACAATTATTCCCACTCAGGTAAGATATTTTAGACTGAAATTATGTGGAGGATCTAAATTTTATTAAAATTGTAAGTAAATTAGGTGTCTGATTTTTCTAGAACAGCTTGTTTTGAAATTCAAGATTCATATTCCTTAAAGAATTGGAATTTTTATTTAGGTATTTTTTTAAAATGCCTTATATACCTAACGTTTTCATTTTTGCTATGTAATGCCAAGAATTTTAAAAGATGGAAAAATGTTTTTTTATTTGAAATTGGAGAGAAAAATCAGTTTTAAATTATGATCAAATGAAACTGACTTATGTATAATACATGGAATTATGTATTAATTATTTTATTATACCCGTTATTAATGCTGAAAAGTTAGAATAAAAGCTACTCTTTTTTAAAAGAATTTGAATAAACACACGTTCACCAGAAACTTTACACACACACACACACACACACACACACACACACACACACACAGACAATATACAACTAACCAAAAGGAAATTTGTTTATATCCTTGCAAATAAAATATCTATGTTTTCTTGCTGGAGTCTCCGGAAACTGCCCTTTTTGATTTGAAGTCAATAAAGGGAAGCTACCATATTTTATATACTGTTTATAATGATGTCACAAGAAGCTTAAAACCTATAGAGTTCCAAGAGTATTATGTGAATTGATGTTAGAGAGAAATGAGAAATTTTGGAATGTGGAAAAAATCCCTGAATCTATCAATATACCTTTTTCATGAAATAACTGAAGCCCTACAGATGGACTCAAGAGAATTCAAGAAGTACCACAAAACTAAGCAATCCAAGTAGGACAGTCTGGTGTTCTCTTGTTTGGCAGGAGTAAGAGGCAAGGAAGCTCTGGACACAGCCAGATCTCTGGGGTTTAAACACTAGGTTCTAAACACTATGCTGCAGAATAGAAGGAATGGGCATCCTATGAATTTTTCAGAGAAGGAACAAGGACATTAAATTTTCGAGTGCAAGTCAGCTCTTTGTGTATATGAAGTCTAGGACAGTGCAATGAACTAAGAAAAGTCTAGTCCTGACACCAGTGGTTAATGATAAGGCATTCTATAGAAGCCATCTGTTTGTTCCATCTTCTTCTTAACTGTAAGTTGAGAATAATGCCTGCTCCCTCCCCAGGCTGATCCTTTCAAGGCTACTGAGGGTTGATGATTCCAGGAGTTAATTTTTCAGTAGGAGAGCACATTCCAATGATATTCCAAAAGACCAGGTTACTTGTACTATTTAATCATGTGTGGCTATTTCGGTTAATATAGGTTCAGTTTCTCAAAGAAGAAATAAACTTCACAGTAGATCACCAAGTAGACATGAGCTCAAAATAATCAAGAATCTGGGATGTAGATTTGAACAACGACAATATGTTAACATCATCAAAAGACACATGACAGTGCTATGAGCAGAACGGTGGTGAAACTGCTGGTAATTTTAACAAATACACTTCAGTTTCTAAGTTTGAGAAGTATGTATGTCATTTTCAGGAAGATGTGGCTATAACATTTAGATGTACAGAGTTTGCAGAGAAGTTTGGTCTTGATGTGAAATTTCTGGTTATCCATTTTATGTAGAGATCTAGGAATGGAAAAGATTATGCATAAGAAGAATCACAGTTCAGGGATGAATCTAGGGATATTATTTTAGTTTTATATAGATTCAGAAACACTATCATAAAAATGCAAATGAGATTGGAAGTAGTATCAACTTTTAATGCATGCTTCTATGTGGTTGCTCCTGTGCATGAGACGAAACTGGGATTCTTTTGAGGGATTCCTAGGAGGACACTGTGTTTCATGCTAGCATAGTAAACCTGGAAGAATATATTGACTGAGAGAGAAAAACTGGAAAACAGAAATAATATAATTTCAACTTTAAAATATCGAGAGGCAAGAACTATGAGGAATGGCTTTCAAGTTCAAGAGGACATACTGTTTGGGGCTTTAGGTTTATTTTTAAATTCCTATGCTTTAATTACAACATTCAGAAGACCTTCAACTTACAACTTTTCTTTGTGCATATAATGCTAGAATAAAATCATTTAAAATTTACTTCAGGTCATTTCTCTCTTTAAAAATATTGTTGTCTGCAAAGCACTTCATAATTTCTGTACTTTATCTCTGAAAGGCAACAACTAGATAAAATATGTCTGTCTCATTCAAATGAACATTTTATATTTAATTTATAGCAATGAATAAATATGAATTTTTACATTCCTTGATAGTGATAAAAAATCACTTCGTTCTCATAACGTTTCATATTTTGACACATGCAGACAGCATCTTTGATGTTCATCCCTAGATGTAAGTAGATTGAATTTATTTAATTCTTATATGCTATTCCATTGTTAGAATAAGGTGATATATAATTAATTGGTTCACCTTTGAATAATATTTACGATTTCTGTTTTTTAACTTTTTAAAAAGTAGATACAATGAGTTTTATTAACAAAAGTCTTGTGAAACTTAAGAGGCTCTCTATGGTAAAATGTGTCATTTTACCATGGTTATAATCTCACTTTAAATGACAGGTTGTAGGTTAAGTTTTCTTTAAAGCTAGCCATTTTAACATGTAGTTACTAATTTTGTATTTACAAAATATAATAATTTCTATCTCCTTATGTGTCTGTTATTAGATATTAATTTCTGATTAATCTGTTCATTAATAAATTACATTCAACCACTTAGCATGCAAATAACTCTTAGTAGAGTTAAATAAGAGTTCATTTATTAGTTATTGTTCATGGGAATTTATTTATTTATTTATTAATGTATTTGGTTTTGAGGGTCTCACTGTGCAGCTTGGACTCATGGTGATCCTCTTATTTTTCAACCTCCCCACGCCCTGGGATTATAGGCATGTGCCACTATGTCCTGGGAACACAGCTGGCCCAGCATGTGTTGCCGGGATCCACCTGCAGTTCTTGCCCTTGTGTACACTTGTGTAAGCAGGTGCTTTTTTCCACTGAGTTACCTCGCTGGACCTGTTTATGACTATTTAAAGCCCAAAGGAGTATAAAAGTATTTATTTGAAGTTGTACATTACATGTCTGTTGAATATTAGTGTATTGTGGGTACAGGTTTATGTAAGTCAATTGTCAGTATATGATTAATTTATTTAGGTATATATGAGTAAATTGATACTCTTCAGTAAAACTAGAAATCTTTAGAAGACAAATGTTGAGTAAATGTTAAATGACAATACTCACATTTAGAAGAAAAGGGAAAAAGAGAAAGCATGCGTAATTCATCCATATGTGTATAATCTTCACGTTCTCAGACCTAATTACTAGAAGACTAAATATTACCTGATTTCATTTATGAGAAACTCAAATTATTAATCAAGAGCAAAAGAAAAGATAAAAAAAATAGGAAGCAGGGAAAATGGGAAGAGGAACAAGAAATGGAAGGTGGAGAGAGAGAGAAGGGAGAGAAAGGGGATAGGAAAAGGGAACTGAAAGAACTGGTACAATTGCATAAACATCTCAATTCCTCTGTTATGTCTCCCAGCCCCTCAGCAAGCCTCCCCTCTCCTTTCAGCTCCTGGTCAACATCACACTTACATATTTTACCATTGATTGCATACATAATAAGTGGGTTTTATCTACAGACTAGCCCAGAATGAGTATTATTCACTTTTATGAAGATTTCCTACATTTTCTATGGTTGGAAATGGAAAGGGAAATAGAGTGATTCTTCAGTATACAAACTATTTTGCTTGCAAACAATTCATCTGTCAAGGAAAATGTCAGGCAAAAGTTTGTTTACATTTGCAAACTGTTTTGGGTGACAAAAAAAGAGCACAGCTACTTGCCCCATAGAAACACAAATGTAGGTATGTTCCCCAAAATCATAAAACAAATTATGTTTGTTCACCGACGTACCACTGTACAAACATCAAGTAATCACGCAGAGGTAAACTACAAACAGAATGGGAAAAGAGAAGAGAAACATTAGAAAATAACAACTGAGGCAGTTAGCGGTTGGATGTTGCACAAAGCACATAAAATATTCAGGATCTGTGACTAACTCTCAGGATATCATTAACAGGTAAGAAGGCTTTGAGTTGATATTAAGTTTGAAATGAAAACCATTTAGTCTCTGCTATTAATCTGCCTTTCTCCAAAATAAAATAATTACAAAGATAATTATCTTCCTGATGTAATCATAATTTATGATACAGCAATTCCACAGTGAATTTAGGTGATTTTGGTTGGGCGTAGGTTTATATATTATAGATAATATTACCAGTATTTACTAATTGGTTAAATGATTTTACATTTCAAAGTAAACTGTGATGAGACAAACTATATTATTCCTTTTTATATCTTGCCAAAAAATCTCTATCTAAGTTTCTGCATAATTTAAGAATTTAAATTAGTCTTTTCAATTATATCTATGGTCTCTTTGAACCAATCTGATATTATTGAAATAGTCCAAATATCTTAAGATGAAGAAATGAGATAATGAGAATGTGAGTCTTTATTTCAAGAAATGATTACCATTTTGATTTTCATTTTTACTTAGAAGTTTTAAATAATTGAAAGTAAAAAATAACTTTTAAACATATATTAAGAGTAAAGAAAAGCAATTATGTTAAAATATCAAAAATGAGTGGATTGCTATGAATAGTCTTCCAGGTTTTAGATACTTGAAAAAGAAAAAAGTAATAGGGTCAGGGAGATAGAATAAGTGGAATAAGTGCTTCCCTGTCATGCATAGGGGCCTGAATTCAATCCCCAGTTCTGACATAAAAAAGAAGAAGAAGAAAAAATGAAAAAAATAGTAATCTAATTAAAATGGACAAAAGGGGTATTCCTCAAAATTTCAACAAGTGCCTAAAAGGTACATGGTAAGTGTTCAGCCTCACTAAATTTATTAGAGATGACACAAACCAACATCACTACCATTGTACTAACATCAGTTCAGCCCAGTAAGATTGTCTACTCTCAAAAAGAGTAGCAAATGTACACAAAAATGAGAAGAAAAATAAATTTCATGCATTGCTAGTGGCTAAGGAACTTAATATAACTATATAGTAGACCCTCAAGAAATTAAGTTAGAACCTTTTAAACATATGGCACAGAAGGCTAAGGAGGGAGCCCATGTCACTCCTAAAGTTGAAACAAGGGACTGGGGAGATGGCTCAGTGGAATAAGTGCTTCCCTGTCAAGCACAAGGATCTCAGTTCAATCCCCGGTTCCACAAAAAAAAAAAAAAAAAAAAAAAAAAAAAATCTAAAAAAAAATAAATAAGTTGAAGCAAGCAAAAGCTTTGAAGGGCAAAGAAGGACATGCTGAAAGGCATCCACAGCCACAAAAAGAAAAAGATATGAACATCACCTGATTTCTGCTGTCCCAAGACACTGTGGCTCTGCAGGCAGCCCAAATAATCTTAGGAGAGCACCCACAGGAGAAACAAGCTTGACCACTGTGCCATCATCAATTTTTCCCTGCCCACAGAATCAGCCATGAAAATGATCAAGGAGAACACACTCATGTCCATTGTGGATGTCTATGTCAATAAGAACCAAATCAAACAAGCTGTAAAGAAGCTATATGACATCGATATTGCAAAGGTCAATACGCTAATCAGGCCTTATGGAGAGAAGGAGTATGTTCGACTGGCTCCTGATTATGATGCACTGGATGTTGCCAACAAAATTGGGATCATCTAAACTGAGTCCAGTTGACTAATTCTAAATATATACTTTTTCTCACTAAAAAAAAAACAAAAAACCAGAAATAAAAAAATATAAGTGGGTATAAGAACTGTGATTAGAATACACAGTGAGTCATTCACTGAGACCTCAAACATCTTATTTACAAAATCTGTCATTGGAACACTTGTACTTATTTCACAAGGGCAAAATGATCATGAAAAGTAAATATTTTAAACTAATTGAGGACATAAAGACAAGCAATATAGTGCAAGTGAAGACACTCAGGGAAGAGGACTTACAGAACTGCTCCAAATGGTGCAAGAATTAGAGGATAATTGCATTTGAAATGAAAGAGAATTTAAAAATTGGCACCATGTCTCAATCTTACTTGGGTTCTTTCAAAAGAAATCCTTATATGAATATATGTTTGTACTTTCAAGTTGATTATACCAACAACTACAAAATTATCTTGAATGTTTACCATTAAATAAATGACCAAATAGTATTTGGCACATATAAAAAATAAATAGAATTAAACTATAGAAAGGGTACAATCTTGTTTTGCATCAGCCCAACTGAATATTGAAGAAACTATGTTAAGAGAAATAAGCCAAGCACAGAAAGACAAATATGGCTATATTTAGCAAAATTATTAATGTTTTGAAATGTTCAAAAAGTGTGAATTTGTAAAATATTGTATAAATACAACAGAAGTATTTTATTCAAGGATATGCCTGCTGTCCTGATATGTTTATTACATCATATGTACATGTACATGAATATCACATTGTATCTCATACTTTGCACAGCTGATGTGTCAATAAAAAGCAAATCAACAAGCCCAGCATGCCCTGCAACTCCCCAGAGCCCCTGCTCCCAAGTCTCCAGAGCAAGTGAGAATTTTTGTGACTCTTCTGGCTGAACAAGCCCAGCACAGCCTAGTGAGTGTGTGGGAGAGTTACGAAGCTCTCTGTTGCTCCTTGGGCCACGGACATACAGAGGGAAACTACAAACTACAGTTGTGTCAGAAAGACTGCAGCAAAAAAAAAAAAATCTGAACAAATAGCTAGATCCAGGCCAGGCATAACTGGATAATCTCAAACTTAATTAATCAATACACAAATCTCATTATGCGCTAAAGTTGTAACTGCACCAAAGCTCTACACCAAAGGTCAGAAGTCAGCGGTATATAAGTGGACAAAGACAAGGAAGAAAACGCAATCTCAGGCCTTGACCCCAAAAATGTTAAGAGCAGAGGACACTAGCTCAGCTGAAATTAATGAATTAACAGAGTCGGAATAAAAGAAACAACAGCAGAAATGTATAGAGGAACTTGGACCAGACTTAACGCCTGAAATAAACAAAGAAATTTTTATACATAGCATCTGAAGTAATGAGTCAAATCCAGAAACACATAGGATAAACCCAATTCCCACCCAGAAAAAGTTCAGAGAACAATATTGTAGCTGAAAGATATGAATTAACAGTGTCACAAGCAAAGAAAGAACAGCAGAAAGATAAAGAAGAAATCAGAGCAGAAATAAACTTCCAAAATAAAAAAAGCAGTCTTTGACATCATATTATCTGAAGTAGAGAGTCAATTCCTAAAATATATGGAGGAAACTCAATTTGGAAGAAACTCTGCAGTAAAAGAATTAATAGCTACCCTTAAAGAAGACATTGACAAAAAAAAAAAATAGAGGAGATAAATATGACGGATTCCTTGAATGAGCAATATAGGAAAGAAATAGATCTCATGAAGCAGAGTCAAAGAGATATAGAAGAACTTAAAATCTCAATCATGAGTCTACAAAAACATTTGAGTGAAAGCAACGACAGAGCTTCATATCTTGAAAACTCTGGTGCAGCTAGTGAAAAGGGGAGAAAGGATTTCTTAAAAACAATGAGAATGCAGGAAAAAAGAATCCATCACCAGCAAGATGATGCCAAGATGAATAATGTGAGATATATAGACATCAATGAGAAATAAGTAGTCAGTACAAATGATATCAAAAGAATATGGGTAGAAATAATCACAGAAAACTTCCCAAATATGAGGAAATAATCCAACATTCAGGTCACCGGAGCATATAGGACACCAAATAACTTCAACCCAACTAAAAACACACCAAGACATATAATAGTCAAGATCCCAGAAATTCAACACAAGAATAATATACTGAAAGCTGCTAGAGAAAAGAAGCAGATCACATTTAAAGAAAAACCTATCAAAATTACAGCCGAGCACTCTTCACAAAACTTGAAGGCCAAGAGAGGATGGAGCACAGTACTTCAAGTCATGTATGAAAACAAATTCCAGCCCAGACTACTATACCCCACAAAACTCTCTTTCAAGTTTGATTGAGAAGTGAAATAGTTCCATGACAAAGAACAACTAAAGAATTTCATAATGACAAAGCCATTCCTACACAGGCTACTGAAAGATGTTCTAGAGAGAGACCACAATGACTAGAACTCCATGAATGAGAACAGAAGGAACCCATTAAATAGGGAAAACAATTAAACACAGGACAAAAAGGAATAAACAACAGCAGGTAAATAACATGACAATCATAAGTCAACACATTTCAATTATAACCTTCAATGTAAATGGATGGTTACAATTCACCAATTAAGAGAAATAGACTGGCTAGTGGATTAGGAAACAAAACCCAACAATATACTGTATACAAGAAACACAATTAAATCAAAAAGACATTCATAGGCTGAAAGTCAAAGGATGGAAAACAATACTACATGCCTCAGCACATCAGAAAAAAGCAGGAGTAGCAATTCTGTTCTCAGACAGTCTTAACTTCAAACCAATAATTGTCAAACAACACAAAGAATGCCGTTATATATTGGTTAGGGGAAAAATTCAAGAGGAAGAGGTAACACTCATAAATATCTATGCACCCCAAACAGGAGCACCCAACTATGTAAGACAAATTTTAATGGACATGAAAAATCTAATATCCAAGACCACAATCTTAACAAGAGACATTAACACCCCCTTATCTCAAAAATATAAGTCAACCAGAAAAAAATCATCAAAGAAGTAGCAGAACTGAACCAGAGCTTGGAACAAATAGATCTGATGGATATATACAGAGCGTTCCACCTAACCACAGCTGAAGGCTTATTTTTTTCAGCTGCACATAAGTCATTTTCTAAAATAGACCACATACTAGTGCATAGGTCATGCTTAAGTGTCTGCAAGAAAACATAAATTGTCACATGCATATTATCCGACCACAGTGCAATTAGACTGGAAATAAGTGACAGAAGAAACCAGAAAAACCCACTAAATTCATGGATAATGAATAACACCCTACTGAGTAATCAATAGGTCACAGAAGAAATTAAACAAGAAATTCAACAATATCTACAATTCAATGAAAATTGAACCACAACTCATCAGAATTTATGGGATGCGAGGAAAGTAGTTCTCAGAGGGGAAAATCATAGCTATGAACTCACAAATTAAGAAAACAGAATGGGAACAAATAAACACCCTAATGTTGCACCTCTCACATCTAGAAAAGGATGAGCAGAATAACCCCAAGCCCAAAGAAGAGAAGAAATAATAAAGATGAGAGCAGAAATTAATTCAATTGAGATGAAGAAAACAGTTTAAAGAATAAATGAATCAAAAAGTTCTTTCTTCGAAAGACTAAATTAAATCGATAAGCACCTAGCTAACCTCATCAAAAAGAGGAAAGAAAAAATTCGAATTCAAAAAATCAGCATAGATCCAGTGGAAATTCAGAAGATTAACAATAGCTACTTGGAAAATCTTTACGCTCACAGAATAGAAGACAGAGAAGAAATGCCCAGATTCCTCGAAAGGTACAAATTACCAAAACTGAACCAAGAAGATAGAACAACTCTCAATAACCCAATAATATCTAATGAGATATGAAACATAACAACAAGTCTGCTCACAAAGCAAAGTCCAGGTCCTGATGGATTTACAGCTGAATTTTACAAGAAATTTATAGAAGATATAATACCTACACTCCTCAACCTCATCAACAAAATTAAAAAGGAAGAAGTCCTCCTAGAATCATTTCTGGAGGTAAGTGCTATACTAATTCCAAAATCAGGGAAAGGCACAACAAATAAAGATAGCTGCACGCTATTCTCTCTCATGAATATAGACGCAAAAATCCTCAATAAAATCCTAACAAATAGAATACAGCAAATTATCAAACAGATCAGACATCATGACCAGATAGGATTCATCCTAGGGATGTCAGGATGGTACAATATTTGGAAATCTATAAATGTAATACGAAATATTAATAGACTGAAATCTCAAAATCTCATAATCATCTCAATTGATGCAGTAAAAGCTTTTGACAAATCCAACACTCATTCATGTTGAAAACCCTACAGAAAATTGGAATAGAAGGCCTCTACCTGAATTTGATAAAAGCCACTATGACAACCCGATGCCTAATATAATTCTAAATAGGGAAAAACTGAAGTCTTTTAATCTTAAGCACAAGGTACAAGACAAGTATGTCCTCTATCACTCCTCCTATTCAATATAGTTTTGGAATCATTAGCTACAGTCTTTAGACAATAGGGAGAAATAAAAAGAATAAGAACAGGTAAAGAAGAAGTTAAATTATCACTATCTGCAGATGACATACTTTATTTAGAAGACCCAAAACCTCCACCAAGAAGCTACTAGAATTGATACAGAAATTCAGTAGCATAGCAGGATACAATGTCAATATTCAAAAGTCAATAGCATTCCTGTACACAGATAACAAACACACTGAAAGGGAAACTATAGAAACAATAACTTTTACAGTATCACCACAAAAAGTAAAATACCTTGGAATCCACTTAACCAAGAAAGGCAAAGATCTTTCCAAGGAAAATTACACTACCCTAAGAAAAGCGATCATAGAGGATTTCCAAAAAAGGAAAGATATTCCCTGTTCCCTGATAGGAAGAACCAACCTCGTGAAGATGGCCATACTCCCAAAATTGTTGTACAGATTTAATGCAATCCTTATCAAACTGCCACCAACATACCTTGCAGACCTAGAGAAACCATTCATAAAATTTATTTGGAACCTGAAAAGACTCAGAATATTAAAGGCAATCCTGGGGAACAAATATAAGGCAGGAGGCATCATAATTCCTTACCTTAAATTATACTACAAAGCTGCTGTGATAAAATCAACATGGTATTGGCAAGAAAATAGACCTGAGGATCAATAGAATAGATTAGAAGATGCAGAGGTCTCTATAAACACAACCAGTCATCTGATCTTTGACAAAGGGGTCAAAGACACTTACTGGAAAAAAAAGATAGCCTCTTTAACAAATTTTTCTGGAAAAACTGGCTTTCTACATGCCAAAAACTAAAACTTGACCAAGTCTATCACTGTGCACTAAGCTAAAGTCAAAATGGATTAAAGATCTAAACATTAAAACAGAAACACTCATTCTCCTGGAAGAGAAAGTAGGACAAACTCTTGAAGACATAGGGGTAGGCAAAGAAATCATGAACAAATATGTATTCTCACAGGAAACACTTGAAAGAATTAACAACTGAGATCAACTCTTATTGAGAAGTTTTTTTTCACATCAAAAGAAATTATCAACAAAGTAAAAAGACAACCCAGAAATTTCTAAAATATTTTGACTAATTAGCACTTACACAAAGGACTACTCTGTAGAATTTATAAAGAAGAAAGATACATTAGGGCCCTCAAATTTAAAGACCCAATACAGTAGTGGACATCTGAGATGAATACACACTTCTCAGAGGAAGAAATCTAAGAAGTGAATAAATATATGAAAAAAAAAATGCTTCACATCACTAGCCATAGATCAAATGAAAGTTAAAACAACACTGAGATACCATGTCGCCCCAGAAAGAATGGCTATCATAAACAAATCAACCAACAACAAATGTTGAAGAGGATGTGGGGGGAAAGGGAACACTTCTCCACTGCTGGTGGGAATATAGACTGGTGCAACCATTGTGGAGATCAGTATGGAGACTCCTCACCAAACTAGGACTGGAAATCCCATACAAGCCAGCTATCCTCCTACCTGGAATTTTCCCGGAGTAACTGAAACATCATATCATAGTGACATATGTGTTCCTATGTTTATGACAGCACAGCTTTTGATAGCAAAATATTGGAAACAACGAAGATACCTGTCACATTAGGAATGGTTGAAGAAATGTGGTATTTTTATACAATGGAGTATTACTCGGGTATAAAGAGTGATAACTTTGAATCATTTACATTTAAGTGGATGCCACTAGAACATATACTCATTTGTGAACTAAACCAGACAAACATGTGCAAGTATCATATAGTCTCCATAGTATAAGAAATAATCAAAATAAGAAATACAAATAGAAAAGTATAACAACAACTAAAGAGAATTTAGTAACATTATTAGGGTAAACTCAACTGCATATGAAGCAGAGAAATAATCAGCTTCTCTCCTGGATGGTTAACTGCCTAAGTCTGCAGATAAAAAATTGGAGAAATGGAAGGACTGCAAGGTTAGCCAACATTTTGACCATAGCCTTTCAAGGTCAGTGAAGACTCAGGACATAGGAGAACCTGTACTGCAACATCATGGAACTCAGTTGTGCACCAAATTTTTGATCAGGGAGATTATGGAGCCACAGAGGAATGTAAACGTTGATCTAAAGTGTGCCTAAGGAGAGTCACATGGAGAGAAAACTTTCAGTCTTTCACAGAAAGCAAACGGTCAAGCAATGGCCCTGACTCATCCACATGGCTGACACTGGCAAAGGATCTACAGAGTGAGATACAGGGTTACAGGATAAACCCTGATGGGAGTTGACTGATCTCATCATATACAAAAGTTACATTTTTGTTACTTAGGTCTTGCTTTATCTCAGTGTTAACCATCCAAAGGAAAAGTATAAAAAGGAGGTATAAAACTAAGGCCATAATAATAAGCTGAGCTGTAAATGCCTCTAGTCAACAACTTCTTTGGATCACCCACTATTATTGTGGACTGCTGGACTGTGTTGGATGATTTCATTGAATTCAAGCACCTATAATAATTAAATGACAATAGAATACCCATCTCTGACAGGACTAAACAAAATAAAGGGATTTACAAAGGAATAACAATTCTGTGTTTGTATGAACAGTACAGTTAAGATAAATACTTCTGAGAAGAAAGATTTTCACTAATAGTCTTTGGACAGAATATCCTGTCCACTTCTTGTAGTATGGATAACCACTAGGTAGATAGCAATGTTAAAAAGTATTAATTATTGAAACTATACTATAATTCAGCTTTAAATAAAAGATAGGTATATAACTACATTCTTTTATTTCATTGAATAAAGGCATCTCCTCTAATAGTGTTTGTAAATAGAATATCATAGATGCATCTTGTACAACAAATAACCACTATGAAAACTATATGCAATGTATTTTTTATTGAATCTATACAACTAGTTTTATTTGAAACTGTTTCATTGCTATTTGTTCCTCAATAAAATAAAAAATAAATTAAAAAATCAATAACTAACATCATTAGAATTCTTAGGAGTCTGAGAAGCTCTAAACAAAACAAAAATACAAGCAATAGAGTAATATTTGTTTACACAAGGGGCATGTGTTTCTTAAGCTATTTGACATATACTTTGGAAACTCTGTTAGAAAAATCATTATATAGAAATATATTTTGTCTTTAATGGAAAGTGTAAAATTTTAGCCTAGAGTTAATTGGTTCAATTCAGTATGCATTTCTATCAAATAGAGCAAATGAAAAGTGTACAATTCAACTGTGTCATAAAATTTGTTTCTTTTCTGCCTTTTTTTATGTTTGTGTATATTTTAAGGAAGAGTCTACAGCGTGTCCAGGGAGTCACTACTGGATCAGACTCATAGTGATCTGCCTATTTACAGCCTCCCAATAGCTGGGATTACAGGCGCACACCACCATGCCCAATCTCAATTGCCATCTCAGCACACCCCAGGTGGTGGGGCCGGCACAGCAGGTCCTGGGATCAAACTCCCGGGCCTGTACTTGCTTGTTGGTGCTTAAATCCGTGGAGCTATTTCACCAGCCCAAAGTGTGTTTCTGGAGTTGTAGAACAATCTACTGTTTTATCTGACTCTGACAACTATAAAATTTCTTGACATTTTAATTAGCTAACCCTTAAAGTACCCAGACCAAGGAGAAACCAAATGAGTCAAATCTGAACTTAGTCACTGAATAATGAATACTAATCATTTATAGTATTTTATAATGAATAAAGATTGGGTAACTGGTTTTGAAACTGTCTCATTGGTATTTGTTTCTCAAGAAAATTAATTTAAGAAGATACTGGGTAACTGTATATGGAAATTCAAGTTATTTATTGAAACTACTTAAAATCACAAACTAACAACTATAATAACATTTATCATAGTTGACATTTATTTTTGGAAATCATTCACATCTCAAATTTCATCAAACCCAAAGGATATTCAAGTAAAATTGAGTTTGATAGTAATATTTGAATTCAGCAGATATCACATAATTTAGAAATAAACCCATTTTTAGTTTTCAAATGTGTGAAAAACTTTCAAATTATAGTTCCTACTCTTATATTAGATCTACAAGTAGTTCTTCAATACTTAACTAACCCATTAAATGTCAAAAAGAGGGGCCACGGAGATGGCTCAGTGGAATAAGTTCTTCCCTGGCAAGCACAAGGGCCTGAGTTCAATACCTGGTTCCACTAAAAAAAAAATAAAAATTAAAACTAAATAAATTACAAAATATTTGAAATTGTGTCAATTATGGATTTTTTTTTTACTTTTATGGTAGAAAAAGACAATATTCCCTTTTTTAAAAACAATAGATTAAGCTTTTGGAGAAAACTAGCTATGTTTCCTTTTAATATAAAGTCAATTAATCAGAATTTTACAACAGAGAAATTATAAATGTGAAAGAAAACGTTCTCCTGCTCCTTTCCTATATCTTGCCCCTAATACTTGCTCTATGCTGTTAAATCGCTATTCTTTTCTTTTTAATTTTCTACATTTTTAATTTAGATGATATTTCCAGATTATCCTTCTAAACAATGAGTCATCACATGAGAACATTTGTAATTCACAAATATAAACACCCACACACACCAGCACACACTTTCCTGATGAATCAACATCAAAAGTGTCATCAAAGATTAGTGGTATGAATCACAATACAGGTGAGATCTTTTTATTTTAAGAGCATGCTCTGTAGGTTGCTTTAGGGTCCCAAGCCACCCACTGACCCCTATTCAAAATGTATAGAAGCAATAGAGATATATTTAAGAAAGAAGTAAAACTATAACAATATAAGAAGAACACAGTATAAAAATGAGGACACATGAAATAAGCTTTCAAAAATGGATAAAAACCTTTTTGAGGCACTTTATGCAGCCTAACCAACAAACCTTTTTGACCTTGGAGCCTGCATGCCTTGATTATTTTAGTGAAAAGTTCTAAAAATCAATTGCTAAATTAGTTGAACAGTAAAGGTTGGATTCTTGCCCTACAGAAAAGTAGTGTTCCAGAAGTATGTCAATATGGAGCATTGTTTCACTGAAGATGAAAGGGATGCTTTATTTTATTTATTATTAATTTTCCTTTATTTTGAAAAGTAAAAACAAGAGCAAGAAAAACAAAAGCAAGGACAGAAACAGGGTAACATAGAACAATACACACATTACAGATTTTAAAAACAAGAACATCTGACCAACAGTGATTGATATATTATCTATTTTCATCATCATTAGAGCCCCAAAATTTAAGGACTCAGTTTAAAAATGGGCATCTTCGATGAATACACACTTCTCGGAGAAAGAAATAGAAGAGGCAAATAAAAACATGAAAAAATGTTCTACATCACTGGCCATTCGAGAAAAATTAAATTAAAATAACAGTGAAGGGCTGAGGAGATGGCTCAGTAGAATAAGCACTGAGTAGAATAAGCACCCTGGCCAGCACAAGAGCCTGAGTTCAATGCCCAGTTTAAAACAAAATAGGCTTCAGGGAAAAAGAAATCTTTTACACTGCTGGTGGGAATGTAGAACAGTGCAATCATTATAGAAATCAGTATGGAGACTGATTTCAATCCAGGTATCCCCATTCTGGGAATTTTCCCAAAAGAACTAAAAGCATCACATCATAGTGATGTATGTGCTCCCTTGTTTATAGCAGCACAGTTTGTGATAACTAAATCTTGGAAACAACCAAAACGCCCATCACATGAGGAATGGATGAAAAAGATGTGGTACTTTTATACAATGAAATATTACTCAGCTATAAAAACAAAGTCCAAGCCTTTGCAGATAAGTGTATATAACTAAAGTTTATACTCATGAGTGAAATAGGCCATAGTCACTTGGATAAATGCCTTATTGTCTGCCTAGCATAAGAACTCAAAAGAAGAAATAACTGAAAAGTACCACGAACATGGTGAAATGGAATTAAACACATCATTAGTATTTAACAGCAAAGAAAGAGAAAGGGGAAAAGCTAGGAAATAAGGCAGGGGCAAAACTATATGTATATGATGGATAAGGCAATAATCATAAGAGATTCCGTCAGGTTTTTAAAATAGCAGTTAATGGGTAGAATCTTCACCATGAGTAGCTCTAAGTTGGTATCTGTGAACTCAGCAACTACTTAAGGATGGCAGTGTGTTATACTAAATCCACACTTGAAATGCCTGTCATCTTGATTTTCTAAATGTGTAACATTTCTAATGCCATGTTAATTATTACTATGCTCTCTTTCAAGTAATTTTTAAAAAAATAATAAAAGAAAAGGAGAAACAAGAACAAAAATTTAAGATTGCTTGGATGGGATGTTTTAGATAATATGAAGGGAACACAATGACTCTCCTTTGCATTGCCTATGTTTCTAGTATTAAGTTCTGAAATTTGTAGAAGTTTTAAACATTGATGACATGAAACATAAAGGATGCCTATTAAAATTTATACCACATTTTAGGTCCTGCAGATTTGTAATAGGTCAAACAATAGAACACATCTTCACAGAGAGATTTATCCATAAGCAAAGAATGACAGATAGGGCTGGGGTATAGCTCAGCCACACAAGTGCCTGACTGGCAAGCCCAAGATCCTGAGTTCAACATCTGGTACAAAAATTTATAATGAAAAATTTGGAGAAAATCATAAGGATGACTGGATACTTAACAGAAAATTGCTCCATTGAGCAGCAAGATTTTTATTTTATTTTATTTTTTATGTGGGACTAGGGATTGAACTCAGGCTCTTGTTCTTGCCAGGCAAGCTCTTATTCTACTGAGCCAATTCCCTAGTTCCTAGCAGAAGGATTTCCAAGAAATTTAGCATGAATCATGTAATAGACTTTTACCATACTAATGATACACTTCAAGAAAAATGAATAGCATTTGTAACACACATATTATTATTTTACATGAAGGGTTAGACACTTATTAGCATGTCAGGACATTAAAGCTACAGATAGCTTTTGAAGTCTGATAGAATTTCCTCATATTTGGAGGACTGAAGTTGAGAGGAAAATCATACATTCGACATTCAGAAAATAAAAAAGTATCTGTTCATGTTTTCTATTTTTTGGCTCACATTTCCATTTCTGGGAAAAACTTTAACTGGTCCTGATGTATTCATCAACTCAACTTTGCTCAGTATTTTTGTGACTTATTTTGTATACTTAAATCTATAGGGTGAGAGAATAATGTGTTATCAGTACCCATTTAGCAATACACTTATCATTTAGCTGAAATTTTATGATTCAGCATGCAGTTGAAGTCTACACTTACCATTTCTATGTAAGTTATATTGGTCAAGTGACTATATTTAGGCAATGGTAGATAGAAGAGCTTTTTGTGCCTCTGCCTTCACGGTATTGAAGGAGATGTTCATTCTTTATGAATTGATTCTAATTCTCCTACTCCAGAATTTGGATATGGTGGTAGTGGTAACTAATTCCTGTACTATTAATTTCTATCCACGTTGGGAAGGTAACAGTTAATGCTTAAAATGTTTTGACCTATTTTACATGCTTGTATCTGATAAGCTGAGCAGCTACAGGGAAGACGGCATTGCACAATAAAACAAACACTACTGAATACTCGGCATCTTGATTTTCTTTCTGAAATTGTACATAGTTTCTAATATCTCATCTATTATTTTTCTGTTCTCTTAGAACAACAACAACAAGACATAAGGTAATTGGGAGACTGGAGAGTAAGAAACAAAGAAACCTAAATCCATGGATAACCTAATGACTCAGGAGGATATAATTCCCTTTCAGAATCCAAATGCTGAACCTAATACAGGGGGAAAAAAGAAAAGAAAAAGTGTCACTTTTTTCTCTCTACTTCATAGAAATTTATATATCAGGCAAATTATTTAGTGCTTAGAAGTTTTACCAAATTTGAACATGCAATAATATAAAAGAATACAAGGCAGGGGAGATGGCTCAGGAGAATAAGCGCTTCCCTGACAAACACAGGGACTGAGATTAATTGCTGGTTCTGGGGAAAAATATATATTAAATACACATGCACACACACACACACACACACACACACACACACATGAATAGATCTCTTTATCTCTTTTAAGGTTTTAAAAATAGTTTAATGGGAGTGAAATGCATATAGAATGCTGATGAATACAGAAAACATGGATTTCGTAGTAAACAGCACTAGCCACCACCTGGATCATTACCTTAGAAATTCTCGCCTTCAGGATGCCACATTCCCATTGTCATGGGTCTTACCCCATACTTGGGTTAACAGTACTCAAGTTATTGGTTTATCATTTTTTCCCTTCAAAGGTAAGACACATATGTAGCTATTTCTTAAGCTTCTTTGCTTTACTCAGCTTTAGGTATTTACATAAAGTTATGTTGAATATATTCTACAATGTGATATTTATTCAAATTGCAGTATTAACATTCATACATAATTTTATATGCATTAAAACACTTTCATTTTTAATGCTGTTATGTATAAAAGTATACAATCTGGAATTATTTCCCAGGTCTTTCTATATTTCTCTTAAAGATGGTGCAGTTATGTAATTATTGTATCGCAAAACTTATTGGCAGAGCTGGCCAAATAGCTCAGCAAATTAAAGCACCTACAAGTAGGTGCACGGGCTGGGTACTCGATCCCTGGGCCTGCTGTGCTGGCCCTGCCCATGAGGCACACTGAACGGTCAATTGAGACTCAGCGTGGTGGCGCATGCGCCTGTAATCTCAGCTCTTGGGAGGCTGTCAATAGGCAGATCACTATGAGTCCGATCTAGTAGTAAGACCCTTAACACTCTGTAGACCCTTCCTTAAAATACAAAAAAAAGCTTATTTACAATTTACCTTAAAATTAAATGATATGAAATATTAATAGTCCTGACTACAAATATTACATAGATTAGATTTTATAAAAGTATGACAGGGTTTGTAAATTGTTAAAACAGGTAAATGATAAACATAACTTCTGATGTTTGTTGAATATATTCATAGCTTGGTATATTAATAGTAGTCATTTTTTCAAAAATCAATAATACTTTATCCACTATCCTCTGCATTTTTTCTAAATACTAGCAAAATTGGATTTATTTTAGTGCATTTACTATATTTCATACATCTTTGTGTAAAGGGAATAGTTGAGGATTCTACCCTCTTTCAAAGCACTTAAAATATTCATGGCTATGGCTAAACTATTCACTTATGTCAGTTTCTGTTTTATTACCAATCTTTAATATCCAGTGCATTAGTTTTCATATGTTTTGACTAAACTAAGCAATCAGTTCCCTGGGCTTATTGTGTTTTATCAAGGTATACCTTTGCACTTTGTTCTTATGAGGACTGTAACGTTTTCCTCTGGCTTTTCAAAATCTTAGTAGGTAACAGGTCATTTCCCTGAATCACTAGTTTCTCTCTCTCCTTCATACATTGCAGGATATTTGCTGCTAATTCATAAAAGCCACTTGAATGAAGATTTCCTCTCTTAACTAGGAGCATAGTGTTTATATCTATTGGCCAGTATGGTAGTTGAAAGGCGTGACACTTTGGCTTACATTAGGATAACAGAAAGGCCCATCCTAGCTTAACAATCCCCTTGGGACTAGCTGAGGAAAGTGTGGAGGTTGAACAACAGTTCAAATTCCTCCTCTCAACCGTCCTGTATCTAGTCTCCAGCTATATTTTAGACTTCTGTGTGGATTTTCTTTGTTAATAAGTTTTTTATTATGTTTTCAATTTCAATAATTAATATTGGGAGGGCAAGCAGTACAGCTCAGTGGAATAAACATTGCTTAGGTAAGCGCAGTGGCCAGAGTTCGATCCCTGGCTCCTCCTGCCATTCTGGCCTTGCCCCTGGGTGTGCAGAGCCAGTGATGGAGTTCAGGTGTGGTGGTACACAACCCTAATCCCAGCACTAAGGAGGCAGAAATCAGGAGGATCCAAGGGGCATAGTGAGACCTGAAAATTAGAAAAAAAAATTTGACTTTGGGTTATTCAAAATTTTTATATTTTCTTGATTCAGTTTTGGTAATTAATACATATATATAAGAATGTATCCATTTCTTCTGTATTTTCCATGCTGTGATAGTAAAATTTTCAGAGTAGGTATTGATGATCTTTTCAGTTTCTACAGAAATTGTAGAAATTTTGCCCTTTTCATTACTTATTGTTTGAATTGGAGTTCTCTTCTTTCCTTCTCTTGATGAGGTTGTTGAGGGGTTTGTCAATTTTATTTAATCTTTCAAAAAACTAACTCTTTGATTCATTAATTCTTTGTATTGTTTTCTTTGTCTCCTTTATGTTCTTTTCTGCTCTGATATGTACAATTCCCTCCCTTTGGGTTGGCTTGCTCTTCGTTTTTCCAGTAGCTTGAGGTGCACTGTTAGGGTAATTTTTTTATCATTTTGTTTTGCTAATGTGACAGTTCCTGGTTATGAAATTCCCTCTAAGACCTGTTTTCATTGCATCCCACAAATTGTGTTTGAATTTTTGTTGGATGGAAAATATTGTTTACTTTCTTTTCCAATTTCTTCTGTGACCCATTGATTGTTCAGGAGGGTGTTATTTATTTGCCATATGTTTACGGGGTTTTGCCATTTCTTTTGTTAATTTCAAATCTTGTTGCACTGTAGTCAGGTAATATGTATGGGATAATTTCAATTCCCTTTGACTTAATTAAGCATGTTCTACAGACTAGTATGTTGTCTATTTTAGAGACCTTCCCACGTGCGGCTAAAAGGATGTACATTCAGATGTTGTTATGTGGAACACTCTGTAAATGACTGTTAAGTCCACTTGCTCAAAGCTTTGGCTCTATCATGATACCCTTTGCTAATTTTTTGTCTATTTCATTTAGCCCTTGATACAATGGGTTGCTAGGGTCCCCATTAGATTTTAGTTTTGATTGTTTGATATGTCATTTCCTTTGAAATCTGATTATATAGTTGGCTGCTTCTATATTTGGTGCCTATATATTTATGATTATTATGTTTTCCTCTTGAAGTTTTCCTCTGACAGGCATGTGGTGACCTTCTTCATCTCCTTTGATCACTCTTGGTTTGAAGTTCACATGTCTCTGAACAGAATAGCGAACTCATGTTTTTTTTCTGAGTTCCTGGCACATTGCGTATCATTTTCCATCCTTTGAATTTCAACCTGTGAATTTCCTTTTGAGTTATGTGTGCTCCTTGCATACAGCATATGATTGGAATATTTTTCCTAATCCACTCTGCCAGTCTATCTTAATTGGTGAACTGAGGTCATTTACATTGATAGTTAGACTGACATGTATTGGCTTGTTGTTGTTATAATATATTCCTGCTGCTAGTTACCTATTTTTCCTCTGTGTTTTATTGCTTACCCTGTTTGGTGGTTTCTGTTGTTATTCTTGGAACTGTGGTTATTTTGGTCTATTTCTAGATTATCTTTGAGTACTCATAGGGTTGGCTGGGTTATCATGAATTTCTTTAATCTCTCATGAAAATATTGTACTTCATTAATTTTGAAGGACAGTTGTACAGAGTACATCAATCAAGGTTCTAAGTTGTTTTCTCTCATAAAATTAAATACTTCACTCCATATTTCATTATAGGATGTTTAGTTGTTTTCTGTCAATGTCAGTTTGCTAAATTGCTGTACTTCTGTCACAGGCTTTGGATGACCATACAGAATACTTCCTCCTCTTGCTATACGCAGAGAATTAAGCATATGGCTGCTGTATGCTTTTCTTCCATTACAAATACTTAGACTGATTTCATTTTAGTGGTATCACCTTTCTCTTTCTAGTCAGAAAAAATTTTGCATTCACCCTAACTATTTTATTTCATATCTCTGAGTTAAACTATGCTTCCTAAATAAAGGCAGAAACAATGCCAATTTATTTTTTAAAAAATCATCTTATTCTTCAATGCTTTTACTTATCCAAATTTCAATTGAATTTTTAGCTATTTAAAACTAGAACAATCACATTCCACTCTTGTTAATATATTGTTTTATCATTCATTAAATTTTGAATCAGTGTGGCTTTTAAGACCATGATTTATCATTATTACTTGCTTTTCCACTTTCTGATTTTATTTTATTTTATTTTTTTTTGTATTTAGTACAGGATCTACCGGGTCTTACTGTGTAGAATGGACTCATAGTGATCCTACTTTTCTTCCAGCCTCCTAAGCACTGTGATTACAGGCACGCACCACCACACCAAGTCTCAATCATCTTTCTGGCACACCCTGAGGGCAGGGCCAGCAAGGCAGGCCAGGAATTGAATCCCTGGCCACTATGCTCCACCTAAGCAGGCTGCTGATCTCTCTGGTTGTCCCTCACCTTCTAATTCTTGATTACTTCATTTGTAGAATAATTATATATAGCCTTGCTACTTAAACTACATGGAGTGACTTAATAGGATAATGTTTATGGAAATGTTTTATATAATGAAAGCATTTAAAAATGGAGTTTTTCTGTTATACAGATTCAATGCAAAACCAGTTAAAATACCTTTAGTATCCCTCACAGCACTAGAGACAACATTCATCTAATTTATCTGAAACTAGAATAGACCTAGATTAGCATAAGCTATGCTGGAAAAGGCAAGGCAGGAGGCATCACAATTTCTGACATGCAATTATCCTGCTAATCTACTATGAAAAAATCAGCATGGTACTGGAAATAAAACAGACATGAGAATCAATGGAACAGAATAGAAGATGAAGACACAACTACAAACGTATTTAACAACCTTACCTTTAACAAACGGGGCCAAACATGTTCAATGGAAGAAAGATAGTCTCTTTAAAATTTAATGCTGGAGAAACTGGCTTTCCACATACTAAAGACTGATATTAGACCCATGTCTATCACCATGCACTAAACGAAATTCAAAATGGATCAAAGATTTAAATATTAAAACATAACACCAAACTACTAGAGGAGAAAGTAGGTAGAAATATTGAGGACACAGGAGTAGGTGGAGAGTTCATAAATGAAAACCAAAGTACATAAGAAATACTTTAAAGAATCCACAATTGGATCTCAACTGTGTGAAGCTTTTCTACCTGTCAGTAGAAATCATTAACAAAGTAAAAATCAAACCTACAAATTAGCAAAAAATTAGTTGACTTTCCCTAGATGTAGGACTTCTTTTAGAGATTCTATTTAGAACACATATAGAATTATTTTTAAAAAATTAGTCACCCCAAATTCCAAGACCCAATCCAAAATTGCATCTGAGATGAATATACACTCCTCAGATGAAGAAATACGAATAGAAAATAAATTTTAAAATGTTTCAGATCATTGGTTATTCTAGAATTGTAAATTAAATCAATATTGAGATTCCATCTCACTCTAGAAAGGATGCAGTTAAAAACAAAGATAAATTCAAGATTTTTATGGGTAAATGGATGCAATTAGAGGCTCATAAGTAAAATAAGACAACCCATGTACAAACATCATATTCTCTTCTAGTGTAAGATCCTAAAAGTGTAAATAAAATCTGAAAAGTATAGGAGATACAGGGAAAGGGAAAGAATCTGTTGCAAAGAAATGAACAACTGTAGTGGGAAAAAGGACAAAAGATAGAAAAAAGAGAGGAAAAAGATGCATTTATGTACATTTATGGGATAACGTGGATAATTACACTACTGATTTCTGTTGGTTTATGGAAAATAATTAATGTTTAATTTTTTCTTTTCCTTTTTAATTTCTTATAACCTCTTTTTTAACGAATTTTGCATGCTTATATCTGATAATCTAAACAACTATGTTTAGACAACATTGATGACAACATTGTGAAATATAATATTTTTTGTTTAATTCCTATTATTTTGTTTATGAAATTCTGTATCATTTCTAATTTTATTCTTACTGTTTTTATTCTCTTTAAAAATAAAAAATGGTGTTTTAATATTAATATTCAACAAGTAACCTTCCTGACTTACATTATTTACACATATAGCAATTTTATAAATTTTGTTTTATTATCTCTTCCTCAGATCTTATTAAGATATTGATCTAGATTTTCTTTTCTTTACTCTCAGAAGAAAATGAGGAAAAATTTGGCTTACTTTAAATGAGGTAGTGAATTTCTTGTGAAAGCTATTCTGACATTCAAAAGTTAGAGAAATAGTTAATCCCCAGTTCTGGAATACTTTCATTACAGTATCTTCCAAAATTATTCTACACTGTTTTCCTGCATATCTTCTTATAAGTATCAATTGGCTCCTAAACCTCTAATTTTTTTAAAAATATATTTATTACAGGGTCTTACTGCACAGATAGAAATCATAGTGATCCTCTTATTTTTAGCCTCCCAAGCACTGGGATTATAGGCGTGTGCCACCAAGCCTAGTCTCCATCACTGCCTCAGTGCACTGCAGGGGTAGAGTTGGCATGGCATGCCGGGGATAGAACCCTGGTCCCTGTGCCTGCATAAAGAGGCTCCTTAGTCAACTGAGGGATCTGGACCGCCAAGATATCTAAATTTTTAACATACAGTATACTACTGACCTCCCTATATGATAATATTTGCTAAGCACAAAGTGTTCACCATGTCAGCACTGTTCCTTTCTCCAAGCATTCTCTATCTTCATATGAATCTCCTTTATTGACCTGCTTTGCCAAATACAAAGTCATTGTCCATAATCCTCTAAGACTGAGTTTCTTAAAGTACCATTCAGGCTTCATTCTGTTAGTATGGTGTCTACCTTCTTTATGCATTCCATAAAATGCCTTCAATGCAAGGCCTGTGCTTCCATACTTCTCCACTGCCTACAAAGCTTATCATAGTCCTGTGAGGAACAAAGGACATCTTTTAATTGAATAATATTGAGAAATAACTTAGGTAAACATACTGAAATTCATGTTTTAGAAAGACTATTAGAAATTGTATAGCTAAGCCAAAACAACTCTTAAGCCAAACTAAGCAATGTGTGGTAGACTGTCTGATCTAGAGAAAAATTTTGAAGAGCAGTGTAAGAATAATAGGCACAATGCAGATACTGTCAGTAAGAGATTTTGTTACTAAGCTATGACTTCTAAGGTCAGATTGCAAGTATATTACCTAGTCCCTCCTGGAGTGCCTTCCTATCAGGAGTCCACAGTGTAACCAACACTGTATTTATAAATTACAAGATCTCCATCTCTACTCCTTGAATGTTTCTTTTTTTGGTGATTAGGACACAGGTACAGACAATAAACACCCATCTTTTGGATCAGTGTTGTGGAAGGCATTTCAATATGCTGACAAAGTAACAAAAACCTAACTTAATTGTTTTGTGTGTGCAGGTTCTCATTATGCAGCTCTAAGTCCTAGTGATTCTCCTGCTTTCAGTCTCCCCAGCACTGTGATTACAGCCATACCCAGACTCCGTCTCCAGCTCAGTGTCTCAAGGGCAGGGCTGAAGGGGCATGTGATTCCAGGGATCAAACCCTGGCCCATGTGCTTGCCTAGGTAGGCCCCTAGTCCGCTGAGCTCATAAACCTCACTTAATTTTTAGAGCATATTTTCTAAGAAATTTCCAGAACATCCTTGAATCTTTCCATCCATAACAGCTGAATGTATCCTTCTGATTTCAAGTCTACTTTTGCAGTTGCTTTCTAATTCTGCTATTGTTGATTAGGTCCCAACTAGTTTATGGATACTAAAGATTATTACATCTTGAACTATGTCTATGTAAATCTATGGAACAAGAGCATTCAGAGACTTACAGACCATTTCAGAATCAAGCACCAGTAAGAACTCGTCACTAGGTCCTAGAAAAACAGGTAATTTTGTTGTACTCATGAAGGTAACGAGGATAATTACTATTCTACAAACTCAGACATTCTATTTAAATAGAAGAGAAGATAAGAAATAAAACCATTAAAGTCTCATAAATAAAACACAGCACTGCATAACTTCTGTCCAGTGTTCTAGGTTGAAAAGAATATTACTAGCATTCAAACTTTTCTGGTGGATTTATAGAACACTATATTTATCCTTTTGAAATAAATAGCTGAGCATATGAATTTCACATCCCGGACCACTGGGAATGTAAAATTGTATAAATAGATTTTCTGTAACTATGTTCCTAATGGTTCCTAGTACCTATTCCTTGGTAGTTCATTTGTTACAGTATTAAAATTCTGCCTTATTTAAAGATCTGAACCTACAAAGCATTGGCTGGAAAGATTATTAATATAAACATTTGGTAGGAAGTGTTGGTTATAATGACAGCAAGGAGAAAGAAATGATTAAAATGAGGTAAAGCTACCCCTTCCTTTAAGAACACTTAACAGTACTGGGTGGAAATGGGTTCGTTGACCCAGGATAGACATTCTCAAGACCTAAATTAGTCTATGTATCCTTCTTGAATCGGTACATATTATCAGTTTTTGTTTTTACCTTTTTAAAATGCTCATTTTAGTATAGGTAAAATCATGCTTTCTAATAGAATTTATATGTAATATATCATTATGACTATGTATAATGGGAAATCTAAACATACATAAACTAAAGACTGACGATTTTAACATCAATTACTTACTAAATGTTTGATATTTGTTTTTATTTTGCATACTTTTGTGTTCAGTACATTCCAATAAATTAAAACCACATTTCGACTTTGTAAAATTACTACAAAGGTTTTATTATATTCATCAGGAAACTGGCCCCAAGGTAAAATCTGTACCATTACCTGGCTTTAGAAACAAAGCATTATTGAAACACAAATGAGCTCATTAACACGTTTCTTTATTTACCCTTTAAATGTTTCCTTACTATAAAAGGAAATCTCAAGGCTGAAGCAGTTCAAGAAATCTATGTAGACAGAAAGTCCTAAAATATTTATCATCAGTCCATGATCAGGAAAAAATGAAGTTAACTAAGCTCTGCTTTATATCTCTAACTAGCCTGTAAGTATTCCTCTAATGTAGAATAGTTCATATGACAATGCATTCTTGAATACATAATTGTACTTTTTTGAAGAACAGAAATGTTCCGTAGGATTAAGTTGTTACAAAGCCAATTTAAATTCACAGGTGGAAGAATATGTCAACAGATGCAAAATTTTGACTCTTGTTATATTTTAGTAAGCTATTTCAACATTCATTTTTATTTAGTTAAAAATATTTTTATTACAATTCAAACTTAAATAAGCTCTGTGTCTGTCTGTTTTGATACTTTCATTTTCTGGCCTTTCTTTTGAAGTCTTTTCTGAATAAAAAACAGATGGGGTTCCAGAACTAGAGAAACTGCATGAATAACTGAGTTCCCTGTTTAAAAAAAATAGGAAAGAAAAAGAAGAGTCTAAAGAAGATCTAAGAATTAAATAGGTTATTCAAAAATGCATTGATGAAGTGGAGAAATAGCTCAGCAATCTAAATGTTTACTTGGCAAGCACAAGGACCCAGGTTCTAACCCTGGTACAGCACACCCTGAAGCCTCTGGAAACAGGGTGTGCTGAGCTAGGAACAAAACTGGGTGTGCTGGGACACTCCTGTCATCCCAGTGCTGGGGAAGCTGAGACAGGAGGATCACTATGAGTCCATGCTAAGTAGTGAGACCCTGTACCAAACAAATAAAAGTTTCAAAAAATAAAAAGACATGCATTGTCTTGCGTGTATTTTCTTTATAATATAAATTATCAAATCATTGTTCTCTTTGCACTGAATGTGTGTGTGTGTGTACTGATAATTCTTCCCCTTTAAACAATAGATATGTACTGATATATACATCCTACAGCAGCATACCAAGGAGACCAAAACAACAAAGTTGTAAAGATCAGATAAAAGGAGAGAAGATGTGCAATACTTTTCTTGCAAGATTCCTATAGATTAGGTGTGAAGTGGATTAAGATTTCACAGAGTCATAATGGAAGTGTCTTCAACTTGCTTGTTATCACTGAGAAATAAATCCATTGCCAAGAAGCAGCACGACCATTCATCCTTAGTAAAAAGATAGGCAGAAACTTTCTCAAGAAGCTTCATAAACAATTATCCAGAGCCTCCTCTCTGGATAATTGTCCATAACTAAGGTGTATCATAGGAAATCATTGAAATCACACAATAAAAGGTAATCATTTTGTCTATGTTTTAATAAGCTGCAATGTAGAGCAAGCCTTGCTCTATGCTCTCTAATGTAAAGTAGGGGAAAGTGTGAAACTATGTAAAGATAAAGGCGTGTATTATTTTACTTGTCAAACTACCTTTAATGTGTATTGGATGTTACACATGGATAATGTAGATAGCATGTTTAATATGGATATTTTAATGAAAATGCTTGCATATGTTTTTCTCAATAGTTGTTATACAATGGGTCTAAATGACCTTATATTTTAATAATAACGTGGTAGCAATAGATTGCCCTACTTACAAGATAATCCTGGTCATTTTGTTTATTTCGCTATGTTTTCTAGTCTAAGAGTGACTCCTGTTACTTCCATAATAATAGCCTAAAAGCCAAATGTGGTGCCACACACCTATAATCCCACCACTTATGAAGCTGAACCTGGAGAAACTAAATGTTGAGGCCAGCCTAGATAACTTGGTAAGATATTTTATCAAAATTGAGTGAGTGAATGAATGAAGCTAGGTAATAAATCCATGGTTAAGTTGTCAGTACTAAAAACATAACTGTGTTGTACCTTCCTATTTTCATTTCCTCTTTTGAGTTTTTACACTAGGGAGACTATACAATATTTACACACGTGAGTCTGGTTATGAGTATATCTTCAAATGGCATCCACTTAAATATAAAGGCTTCAAGTTTACCATTCTTTATAGCTGAGTAATACTCCAGTGAAAAAAAAATTAAAAAATAAGATACAACTTTAAGATGTCATGAACATTCACTATAATTTATCACATTACATTTTCTTTTCTTTCTCATATGTACTGTATTGTTTTATTTTTTAATTTCCAATGCCTGTTTATAAAGAGTACCTGATGAGAATGTAAGCCCCTTTGATATCACTGTGCTGTGATGTACTAACGTCATTTGTTTACTACAAGTCACAAGCAGGCTTAATAGACTTAGTTAACCTCAAATATGTAGAAGGAAGTGCTTGTTTGGGAAGCATAAGGTCCTGAGTTCAATCTCTGGTATGGCAAAAAGAAATAGTATATAATAAATGGCATGATACATATTGACATATTCAATTTAGGGTTAATTTAATTTAGTTGAGGAGTTATATAACACTCTATCTAATAAAAACACATCAACTGTTTTTGATATATTCATAGTAATTAAAGAAATACAAATTAAGAGAACAGTGGAATACCATGTTAAAGCTTTTAAATTTCTATGTCACATTTATTTTTATGCTAACTTCTCTCTGGGAGAATCTGCAAGAAATCTTTAAAAATCTCTAAGATATTACAGAACATAAAACTGCTGAAGTGTCATGATCTACCAAAAAATATGAACTGTGATCCAACATTCACCTCTAGAAGTTTATGCAAAAATAGCAGCAGGGTTGTGCCAAGCATAGTACACTAGGGTAGTCTTAACATCTGATCACTTGAAACAAGCCACATAGAGAAAGTTAACAAAAGAGGTTTTGTGGTTGATGGGAAAGCTGAAATGCCAATTAGTGAACTCTAAGGTTGAGGAGACAGGAGACTTCACCATGCACAGGTGTATAGATAGTGTATGAAGTTTTGAAAGCTAGAGATTAAAATAGTTATAAGAGCTCGTGTAATGTGCAGCCTTCATAATGGTAGTTAGAGTTGCAGGGAAAATGGAGGTAAAAGCAGAGATATTATTCAAAGTATGGAAAATACAAGACAAAATACAGTTTCTCTCCTCAATACAAAGTATCACTGATCAAGTAGCCAGAAGAGGGACCAAGGAGATGGCTCAGAGGAATAAGTGCTTCCTTGGCAAGTGAAAAGGCCTGAGTTAAATCCCTGGATCCACCAAAAAAAAAAAAAAAAAAAGTAGCCAGAAGATAACTGCTCTACAAGTCCACGCAGGCAGGCTATAAAAGTTTCTCTCTTGAAAATGAAACAGATGACATTTAAATGAATCAGAAAGCAAAAGTAAAGAATGAGAAATTTAGCACAAACTATTAAGAAATTTACACCCCAAAAATTTTGCAGTCATGTGATCAAAAAATCTCATATGGATATGGGATACTATACATAAATGAACATAAAAATAGCAGAGGTGTATTGAATATTCATATGACTTTAACATCTATTTTAAATGTATGATATGCATGATTCAAACTCTTTACTTTTGTGTTTTTTCTTTTATTTATTTTTTTTGTACAGGGTATCGAATTCAAGACTTTGTACTTAGCAAGGAGGTGCTTATGCCACTGACCTATCTCCCCAGCCCAAACACTTTATATTTAATTCGTAGAAAACTATATTACCTTTTATTATGCTCCTGTCCTACAAAACCTAGGGAGAAAAAAGTTGATTGTCACATGTTTAATAAATAGTTTTTTTTTTTTTTCTTCACTGTGCATTTGGTAACTAAGGATATGTTTCTCAAGTGTTGCTGGGAAGATTAAACCCTTAACACATAAAATATATTACATACTTTGATTTGCAGCTTCTTGCAAGTGATGAGAATAGACTAATTTTATAATAAAATTAATGTTTCTTAATTTAGTGTATTTCAAAATATTAAACATTGAACAATACATTTTCAAAGTGAATTTTGATATGAAATTTAAAAGATCTAGGCATATTTTAAGCATTTGTCTCTTAACAACTGTGCAGTCTACATTGCATTCCTGACTAACGGGAAGATGGAAAGACAAAAGTAAAAAGTGTAAATATTCTTATCAGTAAGTCACGCTATTAAGGCCAGGACCCAGTGCTTGAGTATGGAAAGGAGAAGCAGGGGAACAAGTGGACACCATCTTTTTAAGAGATGCACCGGCTGCCTGACTAATAAGAACAAAAATGAAAGGCCGACAAACAGCTCAGCCGATTAAAGTGCCTTCAAGCAGGCACAATGTCCTCCTGTTCCATACTCAGGCCTGCAGTGCCGGCCCTGCCTTGGGGCAAGCAGAGATGACAATTGAGACTGGGCATGGTTATGGGTGCCTCTAACCCCAGTTCTTGGGAGGCTTTAAACAGGAACATCACTCTGAGTCCGATCTAGCAGTGAGACTCTGAACGCCCTGTAGAATCTTCCCTAAAATAAATTTTTTAAAAAAAGAAGAAAAATGAGGTTCTTTGTGTTACCTGACATAAACAATTAAATAGATTTATTTTGGTTAAAGATATTGGGTGAGGTGTGGAGGCACATGCCTCTAATCCCAGCACTCTGGAGAATGAGGCAGGAGGATTACAGGAGGACCACAGGAGAATCCTTGTAAATTCAAACAAACCTGGGCTGCAGTGTGAGCTCAAGGCTAGCCTAAAGTGCATAGGGAGACCTTGTCTCAAAAAAGACAAAACAAACAAACAAATAAAACAAAAATAAAAATACCCAATCCGGTTGGATGTTTATACTGCTCAGCAAGGGTAAGCTACATTTATATCATTGGGAATGCCTACACATCTCAGATTACTTTGTGTTTTTGGTTTACCTTAAGCCAGTCCTCCCCTTTCATTTCAGTTTTGAAATGAAGTCTCACTAACTTTCCAGAGCTAGATCCAAGCTTGCAGTCCTGTTTGAACCTCTCAGTACAACCACTGAGCTTCTCATCCTTGCTTTTTTTCATTTCCTATTCATGAAACAACAGCTTCAAACAACTTAGTACAGGTATTGAAAAAGCACTAGACTCGCAGGTATGAAATGAACTGAGTGATTTTTTTTTAATTTTGCACATGGTAGGCAAATTCTACTACTAGCTACCTCCCCAGACTTGGAAATTTGTTGAACTTAATGTTTGTGAGAATATTGAGGAAAAAGCTAAATTGAGATTTTCTGTACTTTTAATCAACATGGATTTTTGTGATCAAATAATAGGATGCCGATGAATGGAAGAAAGATGCAATATGTATACTCAGCAGAATATTATTTAGTCATAAAAAATGAAATGATTTGTAGGAACATTTGGTGTTCTATTTTGAGATCATCACATTAAGTGAAATAAATCAGGAACAGTTATGTATCACATGGTTCCTCTTAATGCAAAATCCAAAAAAATTAAATTAATGAGTAAAGAAGATGGTAGGAAGTAGAGGTAAGCTTTGGCAAAGAGAAAGAGGCTCAGAGGAAAGAGGGAGGTGAGGTAATGCTCAAAATGATCAAGAAATAATGGTAATTTATATATCTCAAACATACAATAGTCAGTAATAAAATTTGAGACACACAAAAATGAGAGATGCACAGGTTTGAATCTTGGTTCATGAGGGAAGCAGTCAGTTATGGTGATGAAGCCAGCTCTTTCTACAAAGAAGACTATTTGTGAGTGAGGAATTGAACTCAGGGCCTTCCACATATTAGGCTAGTATTCTACCATTCCACCTCCTCCTCAACTCTCAAGAATAAATAGTCTTGAAAACTTTATTTTGGAGAAATACAATGGCCCTTTCCAAATCTTTCTCAGATAGATAGACTCTTTCAATAGCTATTGAGAAATTCATTAACATATTGCTATGTGGTCATCTCTCTAGCATTTCTGCTCTCCCTTTCTGCTTGCAGTAAGTTCCACATGTCCTGAATCTCAGAAAGACTTCTGCTCCAAGGCTCAGAAAATCCTTCTGGGAAAGGGCTTTGGTTGTCCTCCAGGCACTTGGCAGCTTATACATTTATGCACAAATAGTGTGATGTCCCCAGACTCTAATTAATGAACCAAGCTTTCCTCTCTCTTCCTACCTCCCTCCCTCTCCCTTCCCTTTCACTCCTTTCAACATTTTTATCCTTCTCTCATTCTCTTTTTTTCTTTTTTTATTTTAAAGACAGTGATATAAAAAGAAATAAAAGCAATGATACAGAGCTTCAAAACAGGAAAATAAGAAATCAACAATGGTTAATGTATATTAACTATTCCACTTTTCTTTCCTTTTCCCATTCCAAGTTGATATTTTTTGAGCAATTTTTTTTTCTTTTCTCAATAGCTATTGCAAGTTTTATATCTTATTTGATTTTTAGTTTGTCACATTAAGGACAGATGTTTACACAAGTGAATTTGATTTGTTTCACTTTTAAATCTGGGCTCTAGTTGCTTCCATTTCCCTATAAAGGCTTCATAATTATCCTGCTTTATACATGGGTAGTACGTCACTATATAAAAATAGCATATCTTTTTATCCATTCCTCAGTTGATAGGTATCTTGGTTGTTTCCCACCTATACTGCTATGTATAATCACTGATAATTACTAACATGCATTTGTCACCACAAACGACCTAGAATAACAACTCATACTTGGACAACAAAGACAAGGCAAGAGGCATAACAATCCCTGACTAGAACTGTGATACAGCTAGGACAGATACAGCTATGACAAATTGTGCTGCTGCAAACAGAGCATGTTTTATCAATTGATTTTTTGATAACATCCATTCTTTCTGGGGTGGGATGAAATTTGACTGTTATTTTAATTTGCAATTCTTGGATGACCAATAATTTTGAACAGTTTTTGTATATCGGTTTTCCATTTATATTTCTTCATCTGAAAAATGTGTATTCATCTCTGATGTCTATTTTTCATTGGTTAATTAATTTTGGGCAATCTGATTTTTTCAATTATTTATATGTTCTAAATAGAAGTTATTTTTCTGAAGCACTGTAGAATAAAATTTTGCCTACTCTGTGGCTTTTATTTTCACTGTGTTGATGATTTCTCTTGATGTATAGAAACTTTACTAAGATGAGATTCCAGTTGTCAATCCTTTGAAGTACATCCTGTACGGTTTGGTTTTTGTTCATGAACTTTCCACCTACCCCTAGATCTTCTAGATATCTACCTAATTTATCTTCCAGTAGACTTGGTGTTTCAGTTTTAATATTTAGATATTCATCCATTCTGATTTTAGTTTACTGCCTAGTGTTACACATGAGTCTAGCTGTAGTTATTGTTATGTGGAAAGCCTGTTTTGCCAACACCATTTTCTAAAGAGGTTATTTTTCTTCCATTCAACATGTTTGGTCTTTTTGTCAAAGATAGAGTATTTGAGGGCTGGGGAGATGGCTCAGTGGAATAAGCGCCTCCCTGGCAAGCGCAAGAGCCTGAGTTCAATCCCCGGTTCCACCAAAAATAAATAAATAAACAAACAAACAAACAAACAAATAAAATAAAATAAAATAAAATAAAATAAAGCCGGGCATGGTGGTGCATGCCTATAATCCCAGCACTCGGGAGGCTGAGGCAGGAGGATTGTTGTGAGTTCGAGACCAGCCTGAGCTACAAAGTGAGCTTAAGGCCATCCTGAACTGCATAGTGAGACCCTGTCTCAAAAAGACAAAAAAAAAAAAAAAAAAAAAAAAGATAGAGTGGTTGAGTATGTTTTAAGTTACGTTTTTAATCTGATCCATTGGCCCTCTGAATTTTTTGCCAATACCATACCAATTTTATTATAGTAAATTTTTTTTTATAGTATAATTTCCAGCCAGGGATTGTGATGCCTCCTGCTTTGCCTTTGTTCAAGAATGAGTTTGTGTTTTTTTAGGTATTTTGTGGTTGCAAATGCATGTTAGTAATGTTTCCTTAAGATCTATGTAGTATGTAAAATATATGATTAGGACTCTATTGCATCTGTATGAAATTTTGGGATTATGCCCATTTTCACAATCTTCATTGCTCCTCTTCATAAGCAGGGGATATCTTGCCATTTTGTGTAATCCTTTGTGATCTCTATTTTTATAATGCTATAATTTTAAATGTATAGATATACTACTTCCTTTGTTAAGGTTTATTCCTAAGTATTTCATATCTTGGAATACTATTATTAAGGGTGTAGTTTCCCTAATTTCTTTGTGAGTGAGTTTGTTGTTTTTTTATTGTTGAGATTGTATTCAGCAATGATAATGAATTTCATTATTAATTCTGTAAGTTTTTCCATGGAACTCTTGGGTCTTCTAGTACATTATCATGAGATCTATAAACATGATATTTCATCTTTTACTTGCCCTATTTTTATTCTGTTTATTTTTTTCTCTTGTCTAATTGTTTTATCAAATGTTTCTAGAACTATATTGAATATGATTGATGATAGTGTACATATTTGTTTTCTTCCTGATTTTAGAGTGAAAACGTTCAATTTTTGTCCATTTAGTGTCATGTTAGCTGTGGGTTTATAATAGATCGATTTTAGCAGATTGAGGTACACACCATGTATTCTAACTTTCTCCAGGGTTTTTTTTTTAATCAAGAATGCGTGAGTTTTTATTAAATGATTTGTTCAGCACTTATTGAGATGAGCATGTAATTTTTGTCATTGCTTCTCTTGGTATAGTATGTTACATTAATTAATTTGCATATGTTGAACCAGCACTGCATTCCAGAGATGAGCCATACTTGTCCATGATGTCTAATCTTGATGATTTTCTGTATTGTTTCCTAGCATTTTATTGAGGGTTTTGCACTTATGTTTATTGGGGAGATGGCCTGTATTTTTTATTTTTTTGGTTGGATTTCTCAGTGGTTTTGGTATCAAAGTAATACTTCCTACAACAGTGAGTTAGTATTACTTGATTCCACTAAAATTTCATTAAAGTTTTTGAAGAGTATTAGAGTTAAATATTCTCTATTATACAGAATTCAGTGGTGTATCCACTGAAGACCTTGCTTTTTGTTTGTTGGGATGTTTTTTATTATGTGTTTAGTTTCAATAATTCATATTGGATTGTTCAGAATTCTTTTATCTTCTTCATTCAGCTGTAGTAGTTCTTATGTTTTTAGGATTCTGTCTAATTCTTCTGTTTTCCAACCTATGAGAGTAAATATTTTTGATGTAAAAATTGGTATCCTGAATTTCCAGAGTGTGTAGTGACTTCTCCTTTTTCATTCTCCTTTTTTCCTTTTGGATTTGAGTTCCTTTTTATGATAAATTTGGCTGGTTATTTATCAATTTTCCTTATTCTTTCAAATAACCAATTTTTTGGTTCATCAATATTTTGTATTATTTTCTTAGTCTCAATTTTCTTAATTTCTGTGTGATCTTCATCATTTTTTCCTTTCTATAAGGTTTTGGAACACTTGGTCTTCTTTTTTCTAGAAGTTTGTGGTACACTAATAAATTTTCATTTGTGCTCATTCTATTTTCCTAAGGTGAGAATTTACGCTGAAATTTTTCTTTAGGACTTCCTTCATTTTGTACCACAAAATGGATTAATTATATTTTTCTTTTCTTTTGATTTTGGGTATTATTTACTTTCTTCTTTAATTTCATGTGTGACCCATTGTTTGCTCAGGAGGCTATTATTTAATTTTCATGTTTTTATGGAGTTTTGCAGTTTATTTTGTCAATAATTTGCAATTTTATTGCACTATGGTCACCTAGTATGAGTGGAATAATTTCAATTCCTTTGCACTTACTTAAGTTTGTTCTCTGGCCTAGTACATCTTCTACTTTAAAGATTGTGCCATGTGCAGCTCTATGTGCATACAGATTGTGTGGAACACACTGTAACCATCTACTAAGTCCATTGGCTTACACGTTTACTTCAGCTCTGTCATTTCTTTGATGATTTTATTTGTCTAGATGATCTATTTTTTGTGACAATGGTGCATTAATGTACCCTTAATCACTGTGTTATTATTTATTTGACTTTTCATGTCTTTTGAAAATTTGTCTTATATAATGTGCTGATTACGTATTTGGTGGGTACATTGCACTCTTTAGTTCCTCTTGAAGTTTTCTCCTAACAAATACACAATGACTTTCTTTATCTCTTTTGATAATACTTGGGTTGAAGTTCCCTTTCCATACAAACAAAATAATCCCTGATTTTTGGGGTTACTATTACATGGAGTGCTGTTTTCCATCCTCTAACTTTGTCTATGAATTTATTTTTGAGTTGAATGTGTTTCTTTCTTTTTATTTATTTATTTATTTATTTATTTATTTATTTATTTATTTGGAACCGGGAATTGAACTCAGGCCCTTGCACTTGCCAGGGAAGTGCTTATTCCACTGAGCCATCTCCCTGACCCCTGAATGTGTTTCTTGCATATAGAATTTTGTTGGACTTGTTTCTTTTCTTTTTTTTTTTATGGGAAGGATCTACAAGGTGTTCAGAGCCTCACTGCTAGATTGGACTCATAGTGATCCATCTGTTTACAGCCTCCCAAGATCTCAGATTACAGGTGATACCACCATGCCCAGTCTCAATTGCTGTCTTAGTGTCCCCCAGGGGTGGGATTATCAGAGCAGGACTGGGGACTGAACACCCAGCCCTTATGCCTGCTTCTAGGTGTGGACGTGTTTCTTGGTCCATTATTTAAGTCTTTTTTGTTATTAAATTAAGATAATTTCCTTTGATGATTATAGTTTATATGTATTGGATTGTTGTGCTAACAACCTTCTGTGGTTCTCTATTATTTCTCTCTGCTTAATTATTTACTCTTCTTGTGGGTTTCTTTCACTTGTTGTTCTTGGAATTATGGTCATATTTCTCTCTGTCTTGAACGTTTTTTCTACACCTTTTGTGGTGTTTGTGGCCATTGTCATGACTTATTCAATTGTTCATCAGAGGTGTACCTTATTTGTCCTTTAGTTGTGAAAAAAAATGATGCAGACTATATTCATTTGTGTTAAAAGTAATTTTCTTTTAGAACTTGAAATACTCTGGTTCAAACTCTTCTTGGCTAGAGGATTTGTGCACACCATTCTGCTATTATTCTGATGGGATTTCCTTCGTAAGTGATATGTTTCTTTGCTCTGACAGATTTTAATATTCTGTTATTCGTTAAATTTCTGGTATTTTAATTGTTGTATATCTGACCACAGATTTATTTTGGTTGTGGCTGGTTGGAGTTCTGCATACCTCACTAAGGGACATGTCATATTTTTTCCCATGCTTGTGAAATTTTCTGCCATTGCTTCTGTAAAAATTTTATGACATTTATATTGATTCCTGATTTGTCATGTACATTAATTATGCTTATATTATTTTTCTTTGCATCATATTGCAGCTCTTAAATTTTTATTTCCTGATATATTATTATTTTCATGAGCTCTTTCATTTTATAGTAATGGCCACTATCTTCTCTTCAAGATCTGAAAATTTGTCTTTAGTTTGTCAACCAATTGGCTACTTTTCAGTAGTGTTTAATGTCCTACATATCTGTTTGAATCTGTTCCATGCCTTCTATTTCTTTCTTATAGTGATTATTATTGTTTCCCTCCTCTTCCTATCATCGTCCACTTTTTTCCATAGCTAGATTTGCTAACTATTAATTAACGTTATTAATGTTGACATTACTTTTTATCCTACAGCTTATTTTTTATTTGTTTTTCTTTATCATCCAATGGATTTATTTCTTTATTTTGTTGCTATCATTTCAGAGATTTCAGGTATGTGTCCTCCAGTTTCTTCTGTGATAGTGTCTCCTGGATTTATTCTTGGTGGGCTGAAGATCTGATGTTGAATTTGCTTTTTAGTTTTGTTATTTTCTCTCTTTTTTTGTTTTTTGTGGAACCTGGGATTAAACTCAGGCCCCTGTGCTTACTAGGTAAGCCCTTATTCTACTGAGCTATCTCCCCAGCCCCATTTTCTTTGTCACTAGTACTCTCTCCTCTGGTAGACGTCCGGTCTCCAAGGATATCTTCCATGTGTAGGAGATTCTTGGTGTATGTCTGTCCCAAGATCATATCTTCCTAATTGAAGATCGATACACTATGGGATATTGGTATCTATTGTGTCAGGCCCCAATCCTTGCTATAGGGCTGTGATGAGTTTACTACTAGAGAGCTTCCTGTATTGCTCCAGAAAGGAGAACCACTAATTCACAATAGATATTTCATCCAAGCCAAAGTAATAATATTAGCACTAACAATAGCATCAAGCACTTTTTAGAAATTGACAAACTGTGTGACTATTGATTTTGCATGTTAGTGCATAGAAGCAGTTTCTATAGTATGTAATGGAACCAATCATTAACTAGCAGTTTGTTTGCAAATAATTTCCCCTCGACTGAGTGTTTTTACCCTGAGGTGGAGTAATTTAGGGAGGATAGTATATTGAATGAAGAAACTTCAAAGGAAGTAGAAGAAAAGCTGCAGGACAAAGGATGATCACACAAGATTTGTAAAACTAGAAAAGGAGGTAGAAAGGAATGGACTATTCCAGAAATTATGTAATCTTTGTCAGAAGATGGGATTTATTTTCTGTGTTTTTGGTTCTCTTCTCCCCAGAGCAGAGAACCAAAACCACAGAGAGAAAAATAAACAAAAAGAAAAAAAAAATACATATAAAAGAAAAAAGAAGAAAGAAGAAGAAGAAGAAGAAGAAGAAGAAGAAGAAGAAGAAGAAGAAGAAGAAGAAGAAGAAGAAGAAGAAAAAGAAGACATAAGCACTTTCTTGCCATACACAAGTTCAATTCCAAGTACAGAAAAAAAAGAAGAAAATGAAGGAGAAAAAATAAAAACAAAATACATAAAATAAATGGAGAGAAAAGGGCTTATTAAATATTGCTGGACTCTTCCCAAGCTGGTTGTAGAATCCACAGAGGCCATAGTCACATGTTAGTTCAAATTGTTATTGCCTCAAACTTTTCTTGCCACTAGCCTTGCATATTCACCCTGTGCACCCTGGTTAAGATCCTACTGTGCCTGTCATTTCATTTTATCTTGCCTCTAATTTAGTTATGCATTCCTAAGTGATAGGAATGTTTTTAGCTGTATTTTTTTCTGGAATCATACCTGTATTTGTGATTTCTTGTCTGTGTTATTACAGAGCATGAGTGTATAAGAGGTATATACATCTTGGTTTGTCAACTATTGCAAAACATTGTACATAAATGAAATGTTAACATACGGAGAAACTTGAAAAGGCTTTTTGGTGGACTACAGATATAGACAGAAACAAGTCACAAACATCATAAAAATCTATCTGATGCATTTATCATAATTCTGTCATCTAGACTCACTCTCTGTTCTTCCTATATTTTGAACTCATTGCTGAAACAGGCTCAACTCAATTCCATGAGATAAAGAGGGTGCCCTTAAAGTTTTCCACTTTATTGGCAATTGTGGAACATTAGAAATGTTGCAAAAATATTTGTATAGAGCAATTACAAAACAACTTCAATGTAGTGGAAAATGATATAGACCTATAATGTATTAAAATATATATTGAAAAATAGCAATACATCTTACTAAATGATACTAAGCAGTACATTAAATAATGTATCACGTTCAAAATATAGCATATAGTAGAAATTCCAAGTTGGGTTAACAGTAGAAAATATTGCGATGCATTGATTTGATCAACAGATTTTCATTCAGCAAATTATTTGTTCCTAAAACAATTAAATGCATTTGGATACAACCAGAAAAAGATATTGTTTTATTTTTTCCTGCCTTTCTGGAACCTTTGTTTTTGATAGAGTGAAAGAATATAATATTGAGTACTCTTTATTTATATAATGTGGTGGTTGATTAATTGATGCTGCACTTGGGTGGGAACTCCCATGTGGGCTGACTTAGAAAGGTACAAGGGGAGGACAGGAAGAGCAGATTGTATGTTGATTTCACCTTAAGAATTTCTAACTGTTTCTTTCAACTCTATCTGTGCTCCAGTCTCAGTTGGTGATGGCTGTTGTTCTCTCAGGAGGAGCTCTGGTCTTTGTACTTGTCTTAAGAGTTGTCTGCTGGACTTTGGCACAAGAAAACAAAACAGTGGGACATGACCAAAGTTGCAGAAAACCACAAAGATTGCCCCTCTAAATAGTTTGGTAAGGTAAGATCTTTGAGAAAATGTAATTTTCAAAAACATTTAAAAGGGTAAAGGCATATCCTAAGTTTACATGTAGGTAGAATCAGACTAGACTGAGGAAACATTTATAGTAGGTGAGTAGAGAGCAGGATGTCTAGTTCTTGGTTAGAAGCTCTGGCCTTTGCGTTTGCCTTAGGGGCATTTTCTTGGTTTGGATTCTTCAGCTTTGAACAACTACCCTTTTAGCCAGCCAGGAAAGATTCTGTAGCTCTGGTGCTGGGCCTTGATTCTTCTAATTCCTATCCTCTAGTTTTCCATTAGAGATTCCTTGGCCTATTGTACCAATGTGCATGGAACATTGCAGTGGGCTCCACGCCTTTGGCTGGATTTTTGGATCCCGAGCACGTGTATGGATTTCTTGCACTATTTTACACTTGACCCTATTGACAATGTAAGTTACTGTTTTAAATTTTTGTGTGTTATGATAAATCTGTTCTCAGCAAACAGCTGGCTTTAATGAAAATTAACAAATGTACGTAATCTTTAGAAATTGATAAATAATTTTAAGAAAGAAGAAATGGGAAGGATTAGAGTAATCTGAATTACTCAACTTGATAAAACCTATAAATACTGATATAGATAGATAGATATTGAATTATACATTGTTATTATATATAAATACTGATATTGATATCTTATATAAAATTCATATATATAAATTTAATATATTATATTATCTATAAATATAATATATGTCAATATATTTATATACATTTAATATATATTTAATATTATATTAATTTAAGAAAATGTGATAGTAAAAGTTGTTTGAAAGATGAAACATCTGTCTC